>JAQFZH010001668.1:0-19964 GCA_034695485.1 Entomobrya nivalis
GACAGACGGACAGACAGACGGACAGACAGACAAACGCGATCAAGTCAATACTCGCTGAGCTTCGCTTTTCAGCTTCGTAATAAATGAATCATCATCATCCCTCATAAGACTACTCACTTTAGTACCTTTTTTGCTTCGTCTGTTTGATATGCATATAAATGTACTTACTTACGAAGCACAAAGCAATTCTGGTGGAAGGGAACAAAGAGAACCCTTGCAATTTCATGTTTCCCCAAATCCTAAAAGACGCACTAGAAAAAAACGTAATCCAGCATATCAAATCGTATTTTGAATGCGTTGAACGTCGCAAGTTGCAATGCGATGTGCAATCCCTTGTCCTTCCACCTGATCAGTTGTCTGACATCTGCCTGTTAGTCTTTTTATCTTCGGATTCCGTAAAGTTAATTTAATTTTCCGTAAAAAAAACAGGATGAGACATTAGTTGAATTTGTAGTGGTGCAGCATTTAGTTGTAAGAAGTGGTAGAGAATTTCAGCATTTTTTAATTATGTTTGTTTGTACGAAAGGGAAAATTAAAAAGTAAACCTTTTTCCTTTCTTTAAAAAATATTTTATGGTTGAAGGGTTTCGAACACTCGTTGATGTTGATATTACTACTAAGTTAGTTCTTCGGAAGAGGAAAGAAAGCTGGTTGACAATGAGTGGAGAAATGGATCAAAACGAGGAGGACCTCGGAACTACGGTCGCCATCGAGATGTTCGGTATTGATATGGTAAGTGCAAAGTGTGACTTTTAATTTTTAGCCCTGTGAATTTACAAACCTTTTTTAAACTAGCTAATCAGTTAAATAGTCCATTATTATGTTACTTTTATCAAGCACAAATTAATTGCATCTGTGGTGTATTTTTATTATTTGTGTAGGTTCGAGAGACTATTTTGGATTACGCCATTCTCGACAAGAAGGGAAAAATATGTTTGGATGTGGTCTTGAATGTCCGGTTGGTTCAAAAGAGTTGGCTTGATGCAACGAACAGAGTACTCCAAAAATCTGGGGGACCAGTGATCACTTTGAAGCTGGATGAGACCAATTCCCTAACAGAGGCGGATGATGTCAAGGAAAATGGAAAGCTATTGGATCAATATGTCACAAAATTTGATGCCGCCACTCAGCTGATCCATTCACGGATTCCAGTGAAGCTAGTCTTGACGCTGGCATTCTTCAGGGAGGAGAATTTCATCAGTTTACTGGACTTTTTTACTCGTTGTGGAAATGATCTGAAGGAACTTGAGGTGATCTTTCCCAAGAATGGAGGCTCCATGGCTGTATGCTTCCCGCAATTCACCCTATCGGTCTTGAGAAAGGTGACTTTTCATTTTTCTGACAAGATTTACTTAAGTAACCTGGCTGACGGGGAAACTGCCTTACCCAATTTCGGGGACAATCGAAATGGTTTGTGGTTTCTTCAGGCAGTCTTGAATGCTAGCAAGGAGCTGAAGAGTTTGGACATACCATTTATTAGTGGAGCGATAGTCATTACCATACCTGATGGCTTTGAATATCTCCAGCTACCAGCAACAATTATGTTGCTGGACTTCTCGGTGAAAATGAAAAGTAAGCACCTTCAAGTACTCCTTTTGAACCAGCTTCCGAACTTAAATCGTCTGACGTTATTTGTACACGGAACTCCATTTGTGGAGGGTTTGCTGTTCCAAATTTTGCACCAGTTCCGGAAAACGCTAACAAGTTTTGAGGTTGGAGGCCTCCAAGGTTCTGGTCGTATGCTTCCCCATACATTTTTGCGATTTCCATTAATGGAAAAGTTGAAATCACTTGTGATTTGGAGTGCTGAGTGCGAATTGGGTCCGGGAGATTTGTCAGCCTTGCCAAGGTGCCTTCCAAATTTAACAAGGCTTATTTTGTGGTCTTCAGTCAAGATTATTGAAACGAACTGGATTGCAAATTCAAAATTTGAAAAAGTGAATGAGCTGCGGATATGTTGTAAAAGTGAACATTTTCCATACGGACATGATAATTACTTCCGTTCACCAAGTGTCGGAATAATGCCTCAGATGCATGCAGCATTTCCAAATATCCGGCGCCTGAGCCTGACTGTAAACATCAGTGACATGAGTGGACTAACTTACTTGCTGCAAAATATGACACAGCTTCAGTTTTTGTGCATCAACTTGCAGGGAAATTTGCAGGACATCGGCACTAGCTCAGATAAGCTGGATTCAGTACTCTTGGGTCTGCCTCTAAAGCTGGTTAATGTTTTGAGAGAGCATGGTGAGCACTTGGAATCTGTTGGACTTCGACGTGAACATTTACAGGGGTCTGTTAGAAATCTAGCGGGTAAGCATTCAAAGGCCAACAAAATATTCAATGAAAATGTTTTATTTGTGATGGTTATGCGCAAGTAAAAAACTAAAATATTTTCTTTTCTCCTTTAGAACTTCAAACTTTCAATTTGTGGACCGACGCCAAATATGACGCCGATGCTGGTGGAGCGTCCTTGATTTCCGCTTTGCTCTTCAGCCAGGGTTTTTTGAAAATGCCTAAATTAAGCAAATTGGGTCTCCACCCAATATTCAAGGTTTGTTTTTCTCGTATTGTATAATTTAGTGAATCATAGTCACGATCAATCTATTTTCATGTTAATGTTTTTTTCCTAATATTTTGCAGCTGAGTCCCGAAATGGAGGCACAGTGGAAGGAGCAAGGATTAAGCTTTTGTTATTTGAAAGTGTAGGATTTTTTTAGATCTGAAATGACGGAAACAATTATTTTTTTAATTTTAATATAATCCTCCTACAAATCTTAAAGAAATATTTTGTTACAAATTAAATGCTATGTTCAAAATCTGCTTTTAAAATTACTGTGTTGTTCTATGTCACATAATTAAAAAATGAAATCCTTTGTTCCTAATGTGTAGCCAATTTCAGCATTGTACTTATGCCTGTTTGTGAGTTCGAATCCATTTATAATTGTTTTACTATGAATCTGTTGTTCAGAACGTAAATAGTTCTTATCTTTTATTTTGTTTCATTTTTTATTGTATTCATTTTTTAACACATAGCCCCTCTGGCTATTAATATGAATGTGCATTAGAGTGCCGGTGGTGCTACCTATGCTTGTATTTTAATACCATTTTTGTTACATGAAATATGAATAGCAATGTTATCTTAGTAAAAAACACCACATGAGTGTAAAGCATGCAGCAACCTGTCATTGACAACGCATTGCTAGCATTGCTGACGTGTAACTTATCTGTTCATTCACCTTAACCTTAAACTTGATCTGTCAACCAAACTATATTGAACATGTATCATTTTTTTCACACTTGCTTCTTTGACAGCCAGCAGGCTGCATATATTTGACTTGTCTTCTCTTAACTTTTACATGTAACATTTTGTGACTTGACCATTTTCTTCATCTCAATACAAAAAATAAGCTAATTGTATTTGAGAAATAAATTACTACTTTTACCAATTCGAAACCCAAATTACTTGTGTTTATTCATACATTTCATTTCTGAAATATTGGTGCATAATATGAACAGTTATCATTTTTCATGCACAAAGTGTGTCGGTGAATTTATTGATCAGTTATCATTTTCAACACATTTAATCATTATAACACAAATAATCATTCAGATTAGTTACCTTAAGTAACTTGGTCCTTCGTTACATATTTTTACAAATCATCTCATAAATTCCTAACAAACATCTGTTAACCGGTAAAAATTATTTAAAACCGAAAATTAATTTAAAGCACATCGACATGTGCAGTATGTAGTTTGCTAGTAAAATGGTGCTATTAATTAAATGCTTACTTGTATTAATATGTAAATATATAGTTTATCTTGATAGTGAAAATGGGAATCTTGATGTATTTATCATCACATTATTGAATTAAACTAGTTTACGAATAACCCTTTAAAAATGCTCAAATACAAATCATATTGTTATAAATCAACAATAATTCAATAGATGGGCTCAGACAAGCTTTTAAATATTTTTTAGTAGAAAGCTTTCATGCAAGCAGCTTGTTTAAATTGGCATTAAAACCGTTACTGTTGCACATACGATGGAATGCAGGATGCATTTTTAAGTGTGCAGTTTTGGATACATATTACAAGAAATGTCAGAAATACAGACGCAAAACTTGGGACTTTATTGAGGTTTTTAAGTGGGGCATGTCTGTATGTACCCACGCACCTTCAAATTCACACTAAAAATGGAACAAAAACCGACATTTCAACACGTAATTACAAACTGTACTATAAAATAGATCAACATTATGCATTTTTATCAAACATTTTTGGTTACCTTTAACATTGTTGTCTTGGTTTGGTTTAATACCAAATCAATGAATGTAAACTATACCACTCTTTTGTAATGCCAGTTCAAACAAATAATGATCACGCTCACACCTTATTCGTTTCGTTAACTAAATGTCTCAACCATGACCATACCTAACCGACCAATTTGATTGTATTCAAATATTTATAATTTTGTTTGTCAATCTGTATTCATCTTTTTTATAACCGGAGTGGTTTTTTATTAAAAATGGTTTCTAAGAGAAGCTTTTATCTTTTAATTAACTCCTTCAAGAAAAACCGAGCGTAATTAATTTGCCAAACCTATAATCTTTACACATCAAAGATACATTAAGACAAGTCTTTTAGATAATCATTCCGAATAATAAACGAGCATGTTTCTCTTTGATAGTTCATCTCACATTTTAAGTTGCTGCTGAAACGTGAAAAGGATCTTGGTTTCATGCTTCAGTGCATACTTCATACAAATGTTTCACTTACTGCATTTTGCTGATATCTACTGGGATATTGCAGACGTAAGTTTCATCGACCAAAGAACGGTTGAGATTAGGAAAAAATATTCTTGATGTCACATTTTGTGCTTTTAAATTTGATCTCACAAATGTACCCAGTTGACCCCATACCATCTGGGGTTCGGTGCCGGGGTCACAAAATATAATATTTTTTTACAGAGATTAGCTCGTACATTTGTGGACCGATTTTGATGATCAAGGTGTCGGTGGAAAGAGAATTAAATTCTGTGGGTACTCATTGATTGCTTGTTTCGTCGAGGGGTGATTATTTCATGTTGTTTTACATTTCAATTAAGGTAGATTTTAAGATGATAAGTGGAACTCATTAAATTGAAAAATCCTAACAAAACAGTGGAACCAATAAATGATAATCCCCATAACTTTTATTTACAATCACAATAAAATCTTTATTTCCATTTCGTACGAAACCAAATCCAGTATTCTTCTTAAAACAGTAAGTGATGCTTCGCTTATACAACAAGAGTATACACTACTTATTGTTGCCAAACGGGGTAGTCTAAACACTTTTTTGTCACGCCTAATAAAAATGATTTAATTATATTGTTAAACAAGCTGAACAAATGAGATTTTTTTTGAAATTTAAGTACTTGGTATTATAAATAATGCATCATGAAAAGCTATAAAATAAATATATTTGACAGGTGAGTATGATAAAAGATATTATTCTACTAGTTAATACTTATCATGTATGAAATCAAACCAAAAATAAATCGATTACCATTTGTATGCTGCTTACAATTCTTAATGCTGATATACTTCGTAAAAACATACCAATGGCTATAAATAAAAAGTGATACCCATCAAAAAAAATTAAGTTCTGATATTAAATGACAACATATGTATGAACAAGTTAAATTTCGCAAATCTTGAAATGAGATGACCTGCAACAAAAAAAAACAATTGTTAATTATTTTGCCACAAGTTGTGATAGTTTTTCCTGTTACGCTATGATAGAGAAACTAGTTTTATTGTAGTTTTATTAACCTTAAAAACTGACCTCGTAAAAATGTAATATGTGTTCGGCAACTTGCTTCAAGGTAATCAAAAGCTTTATGAATATTTCTAGTTAGCATGTTGCTTGTCCGGACATTTTTAGTTCCAGTTTAGTTTTACCTGTAAAAGCAGCTGTAAATTTTAGGCTGGCTCTGGAACAAATAACTTGCTCCATTATATTTTATTGTAAATTGGTAAGTATTCACTGTATTCGTCAATTTTGCAGGTTTAAAAAATAGAGATTTCGCTACTATGGTAGTACAGTTGAATTATAGGTAAGTGTATCAGTTTAAAACAAAACAAATTCGAGAAAAGGTCGTTGGGTTCGCTAAACGTTTAATGAGTTCTTTAAAGATTAAATATGAGGGTACCGTTCATATAATGTCTTAACTACTTAATTGATAAAAAATAATATTTTTTTAAAATTATATAATAAGCAGATTTTTTAATTTCTTGTGATAAAATGTTACTGTGTGTAATTGTGATATGTGACATGTTCCATTCATAAAAATATGTTTATAAGCTAACTTTGATTTGGTTTTGTCATTAGTTGTGTTTTACTCTGCTGGAATATTCCTAAAAATCACCATGTTAAGTTATAATTTCTCTTATTTCCCATTATTTTTTAAATTAGATAATATCAATGAAGGGTTTTTACTCTTTTTAATTAAACTGCGGTTAAACTGCAGTCCATTATCCGATTATGCAAACTATATGCAATTTTGTCCTTTGAGGAGTTCTGTAATGCAATTTGATCTTATTCAGAATGAGTAATTTCGAGCAACTCGACTCGAATTTGATTACAAATGCGTTTTCAAAAGAATGCACTAAGAAAGAGAAAGACACATAAGAAGAAGTTTCAGTGCAGCAAGAAAATTCATCATGTAAAGCAATAGAGTTACTGTGTGATGGTTACTTTTACGACGTTACTGAATTCATAAAACGACATCCGGGTGGGGATATAATTAATTTATATGCGGAATCTGGAGAGGACGCAACAATAGCCATTCAGCAGTTTCATTATCGTTCATTAAGAAAAGTTCAAGCCAGAATGCGCGGACTAAAACGACGACCAGCTTTGAATGAAGAAGGTATAAAATAAAATATATATTAGTCAGTTTTTTGTAGTATTTACTAATTCTTTGTTTTGTAGTAGATATCGATCTAGAAACAAAACAGAGACATGATCAACTAACAAAGGATTTCCTTAAAATGACGGATGAATTGGAAACTGATGGACTAATGGAACCTGAACCTTATCGTTTTGCTATTCGAATTGGACAAAGCTTACTTATATTTTTATGTGGCTTCGTGATATCGTCTTTACTTGGTCCAGTATCAGTTATATGGAGACTACCCAGCATTATTTTAATGTCATTAGCTGGTGGTCAGCAACTTTGGCTTGGACACGAATGTGGACATAACGCGTTTACGGGAGTACCTAAACTGGATAAATTATTTCACAGTTTTAGCTTCGGTATTTATATTATTTGACGTATCGTATTACATTTTAACTTGATTATGTTCTTATTATACACATTGATTTGTTGGGTTAAAGGGCTCGTATTTGGTCTGTCTGCATCCAGTTGGAACTCGACCCATTCTGAACACCATGCCATGCCTCAACATGAAAATAAAGATACCGATCTGAAAACCATGCCTCTCATAGCATTCAACAAGAAAGTTGTGCGGGATCCAAATCAAACAAATTCTGGATTCACTATCAACACATCTTATTTGTTCTTTGTGACACGTTTATTGTTACACTCACCTGGAAATTTAACCATCACGTCAAATGCGTTATTGAAAACAAGTGCTGGTTTGATTTGTTTTGGATGCTTTGTCACTATTCACTTGTTCCCATATTGGGATTTTGGGATTGGCTTATCATCACTTGGCTAACATCTATTTATGTATTGGGAAATCTTATTTTATCGCACACTCATCTTCCAATTGTGGAACAAGGGAAAAAATTACATTGGGTTGAGTATACGTTTCTACATACCACCAATATTCGTTCTTCTTACTGTATTGATTGGTGGACAGGCCATTTGAACTATCAAATTGAACATCATTTGTTTCCGACCATGCCTGAGTACAAAGGAAAATTGTGTAGAGATAAAATCAAGGCTTTTGCTAAACAACACGGTTTACCCTATCAATTATGTTCTTATTGGGAAGCCATAAAAATGGCGTATTTTAATTTGGAACATGTGGCAAATGAAATTAGGCAGATTACCTACAATTAATGTAATAATATTGAAAATATAAGATAAGTTAGAAAAAATTGAATACAGTTTTATTAATTTTTCCCTTATAAAATCCCTAGACTGATATATGAATATTTGTCAACACGAAAGTCTATAATAAATTTTTCTTAAGGTTTTTATGGAAATTAAGTGTAGCTTTTATAATTTATCACAAGGGAATTAGAAATTAACTTGCAAATTCATTCATGTTGTGGTATCTAGAGGCACCTCAGATTCATATTGAATAATAATATTTATGACGAATCCCAGAAAATGTAAATTGTTCCAAAATGCTTTGCTAGTATACCTAGGTAAAAAAAATCCTCTAACAATTTATACAAATGTGGACCAAAACCAGGTTATAGCTGGTGGTTGCTAAAACTAATAATTCAGTTTACAAAAAATGTGCTAGTAGCAATTTGTCCCTTTTTTGGTGAAATTAATGTGCATACATACGATGTGCAGAAGTTTGTATTATAAACTAGTCCATTACCATTATCACAAAACTTGATAACTATTCGATTTTATTTTAAGTAAATAAATGTGTTTACTTGTTATTTTATTTGAAAGCATGGTTGTTCAAAAAATAAATACTATCAATAAAAATTAATAATTTTTTTAGTTTTACGGAAAAAGTTATTCGATTTAGCTAGAAAAGGGAGTAGTTTTTCGGGCAGAAGCTTAAATATAAAATTGTTTTTTCAGCCCCATTATTCGAATGACTTCACTTATATTAATCTTTTACACGTTTTGATTAAAACTAAAATAGTAATCCATGATCATTACGTATTATGTAAAAAAATATGTATTTTATATTCACATTACTTGTTTTCTATTAGATATGTATTTTATATGAATAATGTTGCCCTGATACATTACAACTCAAAACGGAAATTTGGGGAATGAATAAGTTTCATTAAAGTTCATGGTTCACGATATTTTTCATGGGTTTTTGTGATTTTATTTGTGCATCTGCTCTTCTTTATGCTCATTATTATTTAGGGGGGTTAAATTTACAATAACTTTTTTCAAGCACTTTTAATGGATGCAGTGGCTGCAGAGTATGTTTAATTTCTCTAATAAGACTATACTCCTTTTACAATTTTGATCATTACTTTCATTTACGGGTAGATGTTACAAGTATTTAAAGTATTGTGGCGCAGTTATCATAATATTGATATAAAATATAATTTAAAACAAACACAAATATAACTTTATTGTATAATATACACACTTTTCAAACATATTTAATTCGTGGAGATTAAAAACGAAACTCTTTCATTTGATAACCTTGTATAATTGCACTCTTTCCTTATTCCTATATACTGCCAGACTACCATTCTTATTGTCAGTGAGTTATATTAAAATAAGCTTTATATTAATTCTACATTTTTACTACAAACCTAGATCATTTTCTGATTACCAAGTAACATTGCTGCTTTATGTTATACATCATTAAATACTCCAGTGATTAACAGTCTTTTAAACGGGAGAGTATCTAGTCATTAGTGACACTTGCAGAAAGTAAAATGTATGAAATCGTATATATTACATAAATTTCATGAAAAAGGGTTTTTAATTGAAATATTTTCATATTCATCTAATTTCCTCTCATTTTCTTCTGTCGAATTGTAAGGTATAAATTTATACATCTGAATTATAGAATTTTTCAATTATTATTAAGTTAGATCACAAATTTTACGGATTTTATTAAAGAAATGATTTTAATATATACTTTACTATGCCATTTGCCAAAGCACTAATACCTACCATCAGAAAACGGAAAATAAGAATTTTAATGCTTGAAAACCCTGACAGTGATATAAACAATAAAAGTCGCAATTTTTTTTAATAACTGGCGAATTGTATAAAATGAAATATGGCTACAGAAAGTTCTGAATATATAACAAATAAGTTTTTAAATCTTATGGTTTTCTCAAAAATCTATATCAATAGCAAGTTGACAACTTGAGAGATGTTGAAATTAAGTAAAACTAAAACAGTTTGTTCGTCATAGAAATTCGTTTCTGCAATAAAAATCCTTAGTACACGCCATGACTTCAAATACTTGCGATGTAAACGAAACTGTAATCTTGCAACATCATTATTTTTGAATTGGGATAAACGAAGTTGTACATTTTTTGATGTTTTATAAACTCCTGCTTTGAATAGTCCATCCATCAACATCAAAGCAACCAAAGTACAGAAAGCACTTACTGAAAACAAGAGCAGTTGTTGCAAAATTAAATACTCTAACAATTCAATGACCGCATAGAATGAAATGATAAACACGAGGGACAATAGTAGGATTTAGGCAATAGAAAGTAAGCCTTTGTGAACTCCATTGTAAAGTAGAGCAATTACTTGTATTTCTTTGTACATTCGTAGACATTTTCGATAACTTTCCCTGCCACTACTGTTATAACACTGGTAATATTTTCGTTGGAACAGATAAAGATAGTTCATTAATATATAGCAGAGAACCGTCGAAAAAAATATGTATTCCAGAACGCAACGTCCCAATGTTTCCAACGTTACAAATGCAAAAAGGCAAGGCGACAGAATCCGTAAAAGAGATCCAATGAGAAATAAAGCTTTGTTGTCATCGTAACTTATATTTGAACAAGTTGGGAAATACATGTATCCTAGGTTACCAAGATCACATGGCATTGAATTGTAATATGCAAATCCCATTAAAACGATTGTAGGAGTCGATACTGCGCCCAATAAGATACTAAATTTTGCAGCCCTCCCAATAATGCCTTGAGTATCGGGAGGTATCCAGTTTTGTTCTAGATTTTTAGTTACAATTACGATGTTTTAACTAAAACATCTTTTATAAGTTGTGTAATATTAATGTATATATTTAGTAATAAAACTTTTTAGTAACCTTACCATTGTGTCGTCTTTCAAATGAAATAAATTCATTGAAGAGATTAGCTATTTCCTGTCGTATATTGAAATGTCGTATTACAGCAGCCAAATGAAGTGTCAATGTTCCAGTGAACAGTATAGCTTGAATAGGAATTGCTAACTCATTCGTCATTAGCAAAAGTTGAATCCAATGACACAAACAATACAAAAGGCAAAGAGTTGCTTTAAACTTGTATTTGTTTTCATTTTCCGAAGCGACGTAAAGTGTAAAAACATTCCTTGCGTATTTAATTGTGGTAGTGATATTATGAAGTGGTATAGCAAAGAAGTTATGTATTTTAAAAACAGTATAATTACAGTAGTGCTACAGTAGTATAGACCAAGAAGGTGATAGCCTTTTCGTCCAAATATCTCAAAGCATTTAGCCCACGTAAAACATGATTTTTTGGTAAACCATAATCAATATGTGTGCCTTTTATTGTATATGTTGAATATATTATAAATATTATGAGAGGTAGCGCTTTAATTGTGTGGAAAAGCAACGCTTTGAGTAAACCATTATGAACAAGATCTATAATACATAACCGACGAATTAATCAGTAAATCTTTTATTATAGCATGGTAGATTTTAAATTATATACTTCTGTGGGTACGTATATTTCCAAAAGTATTGATAACTTAGCTTCAGAAAGCGTAAGCTATTTCTTTTCAATGCATGAAAAACTTATTCCACCTTTTTATCACGCCAAATAGTTACCACGATATACGATTTCGTTTCATGATTACGTGTTCCAATGCTCCATTTTATTATGAACAGTTGAACTAAAACTAGATACAGTTATAAAATACTAAAAATATGTGCTGGTATAAGAAGACCTTAAATTTTTCCAGATAAAAAAATACATTTTAAACTTTTGTTACATAAACGTTTCCAACAGATAAGGTTTTAATACATTTATATAAATAATCAAAAAATATTTTCCAAGTCGCTTTCTATAAATTGAATAACCCAAACTATTTGCATGCGGGCTGAAGAAACGTTATGTCTGAAAAAATATGCTTACACAATTGTCGATATATATATATTTCTGAGCCGCGTTTCTCTGAAAATGCACTGGCAAAGTTTATCGAACAACCAGTTTTTGGCTTCAATAATTCAAATCTGAATGCATTAGCACCATTTTTTTCAGCAGTAGGTATATATGATTAGGAATAAGTGTTCGAATACGGGATTTGACATGGGTTGCTGGGTGAGGGACACTTCAGAAATAAAAAAGCCGAGCCCCACAACATTTATGTTCCGAACTTTGAACATGTCAAATATTGTAGGAATGATTTTATCCCAGGGTAACCACGAGTTAAACTTGGGATTTTAAAAGATATGGATCTATTTTATGCGTAGATTTTGTAAAATCGAAATTAATTATAAGGTTGTCAGATTGTAGGAAACCCCTTTTTTAGTAAATGTGTTTGTATTAAATGTAAACTTTAATTCTGGGTGTAATATTTTAATTACTAACCTTACTTGGATATCTGTAAAATTAAAGTAATCGTTTGAGTGACGTTATTACTTTTGGTAATTAAGTTGGTACTGGTTTTCCAGTAAAAAATGTGCATACTTTATTGATCGATTTTACGCCAACAGTATCATATATAAATCAGTGTTGCTTCCGCTCTTCTCCTCCGCATTATGGGCTTGCAAAGATATGGGACATGATAGTATGAAATCTTTTCTGTTTGCAAAACGCATGCACACATTGCATCAGTAGTAAAAAAAACTAGTAAAAACACTGTTGCTTTCTCCGCTTTCTTTCAGTCTGTCTTCGGATGCCTCTGCTTGAAGATGGAATGAACGAAAAACTCGGCTTGCATTAAGAATGCCGTTTACCTAACTTAAGCTGAATATCAAATGGTATGGAATGGCTTCTAAATCGGGGTACATTGGTACTGGGATTTATATTTCAGGAAACTCAGTAAAATTTGGCAAGCTTCAAGTTAATGGCGCTGTTGTTAGAATATGCTTTGAAGGACCAACATCATATAAGCGTTTACATGTCAGACGCATGGTCAAATATATGTAGGTAAACCTGTCGACCATAATTCTATATATCCTACATATTCAACTCACGTGGAAATGAAACATGACTCTTCCTCAACACCATATTTCTTATGAACCTGATATAATTATAGTGTTATGTCGAATTATATAACACTAGCGTTGCATAGCTTCGTACAAACCAATTTTACTAATTAAATCAATACATTACTACTGTTCCCCGACATTTAAAAAAATTGATTTTATTAACTAATATCGAAAATCTTTGAACTCAATAACTAAGCAAATTAAGTAGCATTACCGACTTTCTCATAAGTGAACATCCACCGAGCGCGTGCAATTCACAAAGATTTGATCTAGGTAGGTACACGTGTCGGTTTAAATGATTGCAATTTTTTTATTTCGTGGATATTGTGTGCATCTAGAGTTTATATATGTAAGTGGAGAAGTTATTCTGTTCTGAGTAACAATAAGGGACTCCAAAATAGGCTCTCGACACGCTTTGGAAAATACATTATTGTAGATGATTCATAGAGTACCTTACCATTATGCAATTAAATTAATCGAATAATATTTTGTATGAAGCACACTCATACTTGCTCATAATGTGCTCGTACACATGCAAATAATAATCCATACCCTAAATTATGCAAAGAATTATTCATTGCTTGTAGCACTATGACCTAATCTACCACACGCAGTTGGAATTCCCAATATGAACTGCAAACTACGCAAATTTTTTTATCAAATGTTTCTTTTTGACGACAAACGCATATCCTTTAAAATATTTGAAATTTCTGTCGCTGTTTTAAAACTTAAACACTGTAAAGAAAAACATGGAAATCATACATTATATCAATATTTTTCAAACGTGTCTAGTGGAAATAATTGAGAACACCGTGTTACCAAGCAACGTAAGAAAAACATGTTAACAAAGAAGTATTTCGCAAGGATTTACTGTATTAAATTTATTTTATTTTATTTTAGATGTATCACTATATGGACACAAGGGTGGAATTTCCTGTCATCAGGTCATCCCACGTTTACCGGGAATCTTCGCCAAAAATCGTGGACTCTACTACAAATTGGTTTCATATGCTATGTGACGGTAAAATAGTAACTTCAAAAACGTCAAAAGGATATCAATACAATGCCACTTCATCACCAATTAAGACTCACTTTGCAGCTTGTGAAGTAACAATTTATATTACACCTTTTCAAAGATGTCAAACGTGGTCTACTAACCCAACATATGTCTCAAATATACCTACATCATCAAATAACGCAAGTATATTTCCTGGTGTATATCATAAGGACGAGGATGCATCTGCTATATATCGTTCAAGCAAATATTATGTGATTGTTGGGAACACTGATACAATGACTCAAGCAATGAAAGACCACATATTTTATGAAATTGACGTTCCTAAATTGGACCCAACTACACCAGAAAGCTTTAGTCTCCATACAAAATTTTATTTGGAATTGACAAAATTTGGTGCGGCATTTTACTTGGCGGATATTGAGAATATAGCTAAAGTCATTGAACGAATAAGCAAACAGTGTTCCAACGACTCCAGTGGATTATTGGGATACTTGAGCTTGCAATGTGTCCACACTACATTTATTGAAAGTAAATACACTTTCACCAAATTGGACTACCAAAACGTTAATTCAGAGAAGAATTTAATGAATTCGGTTCGCTTAAACAAACTAAATTTTGGACAGCTACACTGGATTCTTCAGTGTCCAAGTTGTAAGGTGGACGACTCCACCAGAATGCAAAAAATCAGAAATAAATTTTATTGGTTAACAAACTGGAAAGGATACCCAGCACTGGAACTTATTACAATAAACTTAATGTTTCCAAACTCTACGGTAATTAAAGATATCCGTTATACCCATACACAATTACCCCTACCACAAATACGTATTGAACAAAGCATTAATCGAATGCAGTTTGTGCGAATTGAAAATAAAGGATTTCATTTTGTAACTTGTGCGAATATTTTGGAAGTCAGTGGCTTAAGTTTTATGGGACTCATAAGTTCATTCGATTTATCCACTTGGATGTCCCTTTTAGTTATGTCAGCTATTTCAACATTTGTTTTAATATATGTGCTGAAACATTCTAAAATTAGATATGACGTTTACGATACATGCTTAATAACCACAAAAATACTTTTGGAACAGAACATTCCAAAGTTCAAGGGAAATGCTTGCTGTGTCATATGCGGATGGTTTTTGGTTGGTGTCATTATATCTCAATGTTATAAAGGTGATAATATTACTCAGTTAACAGCGCCATTCAAAAAGCCTAAACTGGAACATTACGCACAATTATTAGAAGGAAACTTTAGTTTCTTGAGTCCAATTTCGTATCAATCTCTTCTGAAACAAGAAGAGGATGCACTTAAGTTGGTTGAAGGATTTGCTCCATTTTTAAATGCAATTGTGCCTGGAACGTTTGAAAGCATATTTAATGAAGTGTTTGTATCAGAATTTGAAATGACATATGTTAAAAGTGTCACAAGTGAAAAAGTGTCATTAGTTGAAAAAATAAATACAAGTCTAAGCAGACCGAAACAAATTGAAAGCTTTACTCAAACAGTTAGAGATTCCAACTATTTTCTAGATAAACTAATGGCGTGTGGGAGAAAGGCGTATATAGGCAGCTATGAAAATTCATTTTCTATTTATAGCCAACTTAAAGATAAGTTTGAAACTGGAGAAAGCAGTTTGATGGATAGTTTGTCTCTGAGTACAGAAACTTTAGCTCCTACTGTGACAACATGGAGATTTGCGAAGGTTCCCGTGGATTCGGATCAGTTTATCATAAGAGTTCATTCGTTTCTTCAATCTGGGATTATGGATTTGTGGAGCAAGTGGAATTTGAGAATTCACACTTATAATGATACGGTTTTGGGAGCAAGGCGTAGAAAGCATCCGGTGAAAAGTTTGAGCATGCATGACAATGTTCTGGTTATATTTTATCTTTGGATGAGTCTTTTATGTTTGGATTGCATTGTGTTTGGGAAGGAAATTTTGGTATGGAATTTAATGAAAACGTGGTTAAATAGAAATGCAATGAAAACAACTGTTCAAGTATTAGTGATCAGTGTTGTAGATTTAATGTAGTCCGGTTTGCAATTATGCAATTTAAGCATCTTTAAGTTTTAAACAATTATGTGGTAGTGTGCATTTGCATACATAATTAAAATATATTACAGACCTTATTATAAAAAATATTTACTTTTTACTTGCATTGTTCTCTATCCTAAATATCCTGCCATCCGTCCTGACATTCAATTACTTCATGACTTTTTAATTAATTGCAAATTTCATGTAACAAATATTTTTAAAACTTAAAACCTCTTTGTTCATAAATCAAGAAATTAAAATGATAAAAATAATTTTGAAATGGCAACATTTCTAAGTCAAACAAACTTTTTTTACATTTCGTGATTTCCTAGTTAACATGGGGTAACACGCTGACCTCTGACCTCTTAAACCTGATACTTCCATGCATACGTCATTATTTTATTATTTCATAGAATTTTTTAAAATTCATCACTTGCAATTAAACCAATCACTCTGTCTGTCGTCCATCCTCTAGCTCTGACAATGATTAATTTATGAAGAATTATTGATGAAAATCACTTATAGAAACAAAGAGTACACTCACAATCTCAAAGTTCCCCGAAACTTGCACCATGCCAAACAAACGTAATGTAAATGTAGGACGAGGACAAACAAAAACTAAACGTTTTCATCGTCATGCGTGACTGGTCTGGTGCTCTACCACCTTCCATCTGTTATCTACTTTTTCGTGCTTTTATCATTGGAGTTGGGATTACGTAATAATAATTCATATTTTTGTGGGAAAACATCAAATGATGACCAGACTTAACTTACAACTTTTTAGTGGCGTATTTCAGTGTGTTGAATTATGTGGGGTATGGGGTATTTGCCTAAGGGAAACTTGAAAAGTAAATAATTTGTTAGAAACGGTAAAAAAAATTAAAAACATTTTAGTGTTGATCGTCGTTAGTATTTAGTATTACTAATTTTAAATTAGTACTTTGGAAGTTAAAAGAAAGTTAATTTATGATGAGTGGAGAAATGGACAAAAGTGACGGATCAATCAACTCAAATGGCGGCGATGGATCGTCATTATTAACTTCGGAATCCTGTTCCAGTGAAGGCGACGAGCCGCAAAATACCAATGTCTTTCAAACGACGGCTGCCATTAAAATGTTCAGTATTGACATGGTGAGTGTGTCTTGCAGCTTTGTAGCACATTTTTCGTACAACATGAGTAATTTTTTTTAACACAAACTAATTATGTATTCACTGTACTTTTATTGTTTTGGTAGCTTCGGGAGACTATTTTGCATTACGCCATTAACGACAAGAAGGGGAAGGTATCACCGGAAATGGTCAAGGAAGTCCGACTGGTCCAAAAGAGTTGGCTTGACGCAACGAACAGAGTAATCCGAAAATCTGAAGAAGCAGTGATCACTTTAAAGCTGGATGAGACCAACTCCCTTGCGGAGGCGGATGATGTGAAGATAAATGGAAAGCTATTGCACCAATTTGCAGAAACATTCGCTGCTCCCAACCTACTGCTCCATTCACGAATCCCAATGAAACTGATTCTCAATTTGGCATTCTTTCAGAAGGAAAACTTCAATAGTTTGCTGGATTTCTTTACTCGCTGTGGAAACGATCTGAAGGAGCTTGAGGTGATTTTTCCCAAGGATGGAGGCACCATGCCTGTCTGCTTGCCCCGATTGACCTTACCACTGTTAAGGAAGGTCACCTTTCATTTTTCTAAGGAAATTTACTCAAATATTCAGATGGGTGAAGACTTGCGCACTTATGGGGACAACCGAAATGGATTATGGTTTCTCCAGGGAATCCTCAATGCTGCCAAGGAATTGAAGAGTCTGGTCTTCCCATTTATTAGAGTATTCGCTAGTACTGTGCCTGACGGATTTGAATTTCTACAGCTACCACCAACAATTACTGCCCTGGATTTATTGGTGAAATTGAGAAGCACACATTTGCAACTAATTTCCTTGAACCACCTCCCAATCCTAAATCATTTGAAAATACAAGTGCACGAGATTCCGTTCGAGGAGGGCTTGATGTTCAAAATTTTGCAACATTTTCAGAAAACGCTTACAAGTTTTTCTGTTGAAGGTCTTTTGGGTACTGGTCTTGTACGACCACATACATTTTTGAGATTTCCACCAATGGAAAAGTTGAAATCAATTGAGATTCGGAGTGTTGAGTGCAAATTAGGACCTGGAGATTTGTCAGCCTTACCACAACGTCTTCCGAAATTAGCAAGTCTTTATTTGGACTGCACTGTTGAGATTCTTGAAACAGGGTGGATTGAAAACTCAAAATTTGAAAATGTGAAGGAGCTGCGAGTACGTTGTGCGAGTGAGTACTTTCCATACTCACATGACGAGTACTACATTTCACCAAGTGCTGGAATGATGACTCAGATTCACACATCTTTTCCTAATATACATTATCTGAGCCTGACTGTGAACATCAATGACATGAGTGGAATATCGTCCTTGCTGCAAAATATGAAGCAGCTACAAGTTTTGCGTATAAACTTGGAGGGAAATTTAGAGGACATTGGAACCTGTTCAGATAAACTGGATTCATCACTCTTGGGACTGCCTCTTCAGTTGGTTTGTGCTTTGAGGGAGCATGGCAGAGTCTTAAAATCTATTGAGCTTCAAAGTGATGTGCAGCCATCTATTATAAATTTAACTGGTAATTGAAATCAAGTGGTAATACATATTAGGACTATGGCATTGATATAAGAAAACAATAATGTAAATAGTTTGTGTTATATTTTCAGAGTTAAATATGCTGAGTTTCTGGACCGGGGCTCAAAACGATGCTGGTGGTGAGACGTCCTTGATATCTACTCTTCTATTCAGCCAGGGTTTCATGAAAATGCCTAAACTACGCAGATTGAATCTCCATCCAAAATTTAAGGTTTTTTTTGCATTGAATAATTTCGATCATTATGACCAAGATGAATCCCTAACCAAACCCTTTATCGAATTTTTGTTTCTACATATTACAGCTGAACCCAAAAATGGATGCGGAGTGGAGGAAACAAGGATGTGTTGTTGCGTATTGGAGTATTTAGAAATTTGACAGCTAAATATTTGTCTGTTTTTTTGATTCTGTAATTATTCTTCAGAAATATTTTGTTACAAATCAATTAGTGTTCAAAAAAAAATTAATAATTACTTTGTACTTACATAGACCGTATCATGTAGTCTTGGCTAACGTGCCAATTAGATTTTAAGTACTTGCCTTGTCTTGCGATTATCAGTTATCGAAAAAGTACATAGAGTAAGACGGCATATACCTTGGTAAAATAGAACATATATTTGTGTCTATCCTACACTTAATAATAATAGTTTGATTTCTATTATTTTTGAAATCATGAAGGCGTATAAATTAATTTTAAAAAATGTTACCACTGCTAGAAAACTTTTCTGTGAACATTGCAATATATTTTATTTTAGTCTCATACGAAAACCAATGTAAACTGTATTGTACTATCATTGCATAGCATCATGAAGATGTGAAAATGCTGAACAAGTGGGGATCAAACTTGCATCAATTTATACTTAAAGCATAATCACAAGTAAAAACACGGTTGCTTTCTCCGTTTTCTCTCAGTCTGCTGATGTCTAAGCTTGAGAGCGTACCACGTACCGCATGGAAACTGTGCAGTGAATATGCCCAGCAATGTAGGCTTGAGCTATGAAATCGGGGTATTTTGGGACATGTGAGAAAAAATAGAAAACTTGTAATCCCGTTAGCCTGGTAATTCTATTCACAGTGGGCCCTGGGTTTATTCTGGGCTCTAAAACCCCCATAAAACCCATGGGTTTTTTGTACCCAGCCCACCCTTTAT
>JAQFZH010001669.1:0-19959 GCA_034695485.1 Entomobrya nivalis
GAAATCGATTATGGTAAAGAAATCAATCACAGGGGAGTTCACGTTAAAAGTCGCGAATTACTCAATGAAAGAACGCTTGCCAAATCTTGCAGTGACGGAAATAGTTTCAGATTTTTTTCATTATTGCAACAGAGACGGAGTGTTGCCCCAATCATATGTATGTATGTATGAATGGACAACTTATCTGATAGGGTTTTCATAGAAACCTGAACCTCATAGATACACTCACTCACTAACTCATTGATACACTGCTTGTTCGCTGTTTTAGCTTATTTATTCATATTGCTCACCAAACCAACCAAAGGAAAAAAATTGGATGAAAACGATATTTAATAAAAGGTTTTACTGTAAAGCAAATGTAGCATTTCGTGAAAGCTAAATTTTAACTTCTTGATTCCGTGTAAGTTGACCAGCGGTCAGGAGTTGTACGCAAACTGAAATGTCTTGGGTTTGTAGAAAAATTTACATTCAAGTAGAATCATACATACTAGCCATATCTCATAAGGTGGAAATTTAAGCTTGTTTCGTAATATGGTAGTTTTGTTTATGTCTAGAAATATATGGAGAAGGGATATTTTTGAGATTGATATGCGTTGCTTTCAATCAATCAAATAAACTCAATTTCCAATATTGCCTACTTTTCAAAACTTATGCTCAGTTGCCTGTATTTCTGATGTCAGCATTTTTTCTGTGATTGAACTTGCTTGCTATATCATCTGGCACTAATAAACCCTTCTATCTTGAATACTAAATGGATATCATTTCGTGGAAGCTAAAGTTTGTTTCACTAGCCATGTTTTGATCTGCCTCCTTCAATGTTTTAAGTTTGCAACATTGTAAATTTATTTTTGTGGGGATCATACAAAAATTCGAGGCACAAAAAAGTACATTGCCTCTATTTATGAAAAGAACAATAGTCGTTAGAAAGCGAGTGAAAAAAAATCCTTCAGGGTTCGTACGGATTTTCGTGTGAAAGTAAAGTAGACGTAAGAAGATGCATATTTTGCTCAAGATGGATTTTTATAAAAAAAATCGCCTTTTCGAATGGATCTGATAATTCCATACAAAACTGATTTGGCGTGTGAATAAAAAGTTTTGAGATATCTGGAATATGTTACCTGATCCCATTCTGACTTAATGCGCCAAAATGATACTGTTGGTACACTTACCAATGTCAGTACCAAGTACCAACTCGGAATTTTGCATGGAACAAAAATAAGTTCACATCGAAAGTGTTTTATTTATCGTTTACTGGGTTTACCATGATGAACAATAGTAGCACTCATTATTGTTTGTATGATACAAAATCAAAATATGATATTCATCCAAGCTGAATAGCTCTATATAAAATATAATCCGTATATAATTTGCTGTATAAGATCTGTACTTATCATTGTCTTTCTACAACTGTATGATTCGGTAAAGCTAATCAGTCTACTTATATTAGCGTCAAAAAGTTTATTTGGTTGTGCTTGTGTAGAAACCCCTCATGAAAATTTTCCAGGGTAGAATATATTTAGTTTTAAATTTGTTCCTTCATGAAACCATTCACAAAACTTTGTTCTATTCTTTCTTCTGAAGATTTTCATTATGTTCTCTTTTGTATGTTGGAAATTCATTTATTTTTCGTGTTGTCTTGTATTTTCTTTTAGTTATTCGTCTGAGAGATATGCGTGTATACAGGATAGTAAAATTGAAAACAAAAACTCATTATGGAAGTCACACCAACCGCATAATTGGTTTCCGCTTAGTTAAATTTCAATACTGTTTTCTAATGAGGAGAAGTTTTTTTACGACATTTACATCTGTGTGGACTTTTACAAGCGGGAAGATAAATGATAACTAAAATAAACTAGTGGTCCTTTGTTTACTTTCTACAGAAACATTGTCTTCAAAATAATTTTAGTGAAAGTTAGATGATACGAACAATAAGCTATTTTTCCATTTCGGCATATTTAACCGTATGCATATGTTTACATGGAACTTCATTATGATATCTGCTCACTTTCATTTGATTTCTCCCAATGTATTTTTTATGGCGCATTAAAAATTGCAGTCGTTTTATTCTTTACTCCAAATACGATTTGCAATGCATTTTTTGTATTGATTTTCGATTTTGGTCAGTCCGTACAGTATCTCTGTGTACAAGTTGGATTAGTCGTAGCAATTTATTCGTCTTTGGTTTCTTTGCCTCTGAAATATTAATGAGTTGACTTCTTTAAATATTTAATGATACATTTGTGTTAACTAGATTTGGGGTATTTTTGATCCTAGAAGAATTCACCACGATTTGACCAAAGGTAATCAAGGGATCAATATGTAATTATCCATTATGGAAACAAACTTATTTGGGGTTTCTGTTGAGTCGTTTAGAGAAACTCGATTATGGAAAATTGCTCAGACGGTTTAAATACAAATGCCACGTTTCCGTCGGGAAAATGTAAGCGGTTGGGAATGCTTTCCTGCAAGATAATTGACTGTGCATTCATGGAAAATGGAATAAATGTTTATTGTGGCTTTATCTTCGGATGACACTAATATCATTCGATCAAAAATTTTACTAAAGTTTGAAATACTAAAAAAATATTGTATTAACAAATTCGCTACTTAACTTTCTTTTCCACGGACGGTGTCAAGAATTTTAATTGAAATGTATGGGCTGGAACAATGGCTTTTTTCCAGAGTATAAATGGTTTCAGTATATTTTATAGCTAAAACAAAGATCACCTTTAATTTAATTAACACTTACATTGTACTGCTGGCTTTTACGCAGCAATCCTTACATTTCGTGGGTATGAATAAATAAATGGAAGCTTCTTAAAAGCAATTGATTTTCTTGAAGTTTACGTCTCTGCTATCAATAAAAGTGCATGTATTTTTTATTTCACACGAATCTCATTCTGACATCAAACCAAGCCAAAAACGTTTGGTTACTAGTGTCTAAAATATTTAAAGAAGTATCCAGTATTTTTCTTGTCAAGGTTGAAGGAAAGAGTAAAATTGTTTAAACAGCTCAAGTTGTTCATTTACTGTCAAATTCAATCAAACATGTGTCTATTTGTGCTCGTCTTTTTTTTAAATGTAGACTGCTGGTTCTCTGAAATTCATGAAATTTTCAGGAAGTATGATCATTGTAGAGAGCTTTGTTTAACGGTGGAAAAACAGTAAAAATGGCAATAGTTGTGTAATGATCAAACAGAAAGTGAACACAGGTAAGCAAGTACAATGTGTTTTATTTATGCTCTAATAGACCTTTTATTGTACTATTTGTGGTGCTATTGATGAAGCTCATAATACAACCTTTCAATTATATTAGTATAAATACTATTTCAAGTGTTCAATCATCTATATATTTGTGGTTAGTATCCCGAATACTTTTCATGTATATATCTATAGGCCATTAAGGTGGAATCATAGACTTTCCTTTTTTGAGATATCTTTTGTAAGATTTCGTTTTTAAATCAAGTCAAACCAATGAGAAGTGAAATCGTATAAGTTAGTGTACAAAATATGGGATCACAAATTACTCATTTGATTCAATTATTATTGTGTGATGGAGAGTAAAATTGGAGAGTAATTCGCAAATTCAGTACTTTTCATTTAACAATACCATAACATTTGCAAAAGACTTTATCGCCGACAGGCTACCCAGTCGGAATCTCTGTTGCTTGTCAGGTGAAATTAAAGAGAACGGGATTTTATGAGCCATGCAAATTAAACAAGGCCAGCAAAAGGTACATAGGCTTTTGTAACAGATGGATTTTTCCAGTCACATGGAATAACTTTAATTGGAATTATATACTCAGCCAGCATTATAATATATTAAAAATCCAACGGTGTTTTAGTCTCACTGGAAAGTTTCGTTACCTTATTTCACGCCATATTACTGAAATAATTTGATATGTCCAATTATAAAAATAGCACATTCAGATTTATTTTATTAGATGTGTAATTAAATTGTCAGAATAAAAATTAATTACAAATTCTAGCTGAAAGTCATTTAGGTATTTTTACAAGTGACTAGGTCAGCAAATATATTTGAGCTCGACAAAAAATCTAAGCTACACTTCAAACTGAACGAAAACTAGTGAAAAAGATATAACGAATTTTCCTAAAGAATTTTTTATACTTGTCCCCTTTATTTCTAAACTCTACTGGCATGGAAGTTCAAATTGATGTCATGTTCATGTAGTTATTTAGGCATGTATTTTCATTTTAACTTTATAATTTATGTAAGAATACTCATCTATTTTCATGCAAGGCGACAACTGTCGAGTTGCATGCAGGCATGCATAACCATAAAACCTAAATGGCATTCTCAAAAACATTGGCTAGACTATGTAGTTTCTTTTGTGTATATTTTCTAAATAATTGGAAAGATGTTTTCCTTTAAATTTATCATTCAAGCTTATTTGCTATAATAGAAAGTTCAAATGACGATAAGCCATCCGTTTTAATTTGCTTTGACAATATTGCCGCATACCTTACCTAGGTATTTTAAGATTGTATTCAAAATAAGTGGATTAGCATAATGCGTAGTGTAGCAGGGATATTTTTACAGGTGCGCTGCGTGTTTGAATCTCATGAATACTGTACAAATGCTTATAGACATACAGATAGTTGATCCAAGGTTAACATTACATTAATCTTTCTCGTTTTTACATGCCGATGTAGAATCCTGTCTGTAGATTAGATTGCACAACACCGATGTTGACAGCAAAGAGTTTGTTAAATTATTGATACCTGAAAAGTAAAGAAAATGCGTTCACTTTTCGAATGCTTCTATGTATGTCTGTTTAATAGCAGTAATCCATCAGGAAACTAAAATTGGGCATATACCCCGGGTTTTTATTAGTGTCTCGTGGTACACAAATTTAGGTGGATTTGGTGTCTGAAATATTATATTAGTTAAGCGCTGTGCGTACCGTTTTTGACGAGGCATTTTTGTCCTTTCTCAAAACATTACCGTCTTTACAAGGCGCCTCAGGAAGCCAAGAAAAAAGTATAACCGTGCATTCAATAAGCTGCGTAAGCCTTTCTTCCTTAAAATTCAGATGAAAACTGTACGTTCACTTTTACTGCTAGGCATTGCTACAAGTTTAGCTGGAAAGCTGGGTAAATTTTATGTTTGCAGAGAGCTTGCTTTACAGTGCAGTACAGTGTTAAATACATCACAGTGACTTTCTTGGTCTCTTGGGATTTTGAGCTTTCACTCCCTCTAGAAAAGCTGACACAGTGTATGTTGTAGTAGTTTGGTATTTTGGTAAATCTGAAACAAGCTTACTGTTTTTTAATGACTTCACTTTCATTGCAATTAAACTCATAGTAAATTAATATTTTATGTAGTCGAATTCTAGAAAATATTTGCTACAAATATATGTTCAATAAAACTTACTTGCACTTTGTACAATTTGAAATGTCTAGAAATTTCATGAATCGATATTCTCTTATCTTTGTCATGCATGCAGCCGTAATAGAAATGCTGAGTTTACTTTTAAAAAACCACGAAAACTTTTTGCCAACAATCACTTCACATTTCCAAGCTAATACACTTGTCGTTATCATACCTGGCGGCATTCTCATCATTTGTGGCTTGAGTTAGTACATTTGTTCTTTAGACATACTGGATATACATATGTTAACCTTGATACAGTGTACTATCACGACTTGCAATTTATGCTCAATGCAACGGCAACACAAATTGACATTTTCTGTTTTACAATAATATATTTCTATTCACCCAGTGACCATCAACAACAGCTATAAATTTGTAAGCCAATATGCGGCGGACAATGGATGCCTACCAAGTTAAGAATTACTCCTGATTTGCCTTTCAACCCGAATAAGAATTGCAATATTTACCGTACGTAATGTTTTGTTATGGAATGCTACTTTTCCTTTTCAATAAAACCATTTGGTGATTTTGCTTTTTATCTTACTGTTGTTTTACTGTTCTTGTTGTGGTGGAATACAAAATAAACGAGCCAAGACAGAAAAAGCTACGAATCAATGAAAGAAATGGAGTTTCCGGTTTGTATAAAAGTCGTAACAGATAATTTATCCATCAACACTTATTTGGGCAAAGTTCGTATGTTCGTAATTTTAGATAAAAACACATAGGTAAAATAATTTCCTGTAAGATGTGGTCAGTGAACTGTGCCTTATGACGCCACTCAAGTTACTAAATTCCAAATATTATCTTAATCGAAATCTAGAGTTGGATGATCGTAAGCTAGAAACAAAGTTGGCCGTCCAAACAACAAAGTGTTGGTGGACTATATGGATATTATTTCATTGATTTCTAAAGAATATTATGAATGGAAATATTACAGACTAAAATATGTTTTCGAAATAAATAATAGTGAAAGTGAGAGCAAAGGTAGCCCTTTAAATTTGAAAAATGATGAGATTGAATGGGATGTCGGGAGGAAAGATAATTGAAATTAATTAAATTCGCGTTTCTGGTTTTCGTGTGAAAGGCGAGTTATATAAGTATGTATACATAACTTTCAAGACTGAAAACATCACACTCGACTCGAAAATTCTGTCATAATATTGAAAAGAAATCAAAAGATAATTAATACTTCTGTGGAAACAAGCTCCATATGCACGGGAAGAACTTTGTTCGTGCCATCGCTTTTATGACAGATATACACAAGAACCTATCTCTAATTTGAGTGCTCCCTAAACCGTAAATGCGTAAGCATTCTACACATGGTAATATATAAACTAGAGTACAAAAACTCATGAAAATGGGAAAGCTATTGCCACTTGAAAACCAAATATAATTGAGACTGTCTACTGGCTTATGTTTCCAAGGTTGACAAATTTCAATCTACGACAAAGGAAGTAATTTCAATACTTGAACTTGCATGGATTATTGAAATGGAAATACCTTAATAATTCAATTAAATTTTTGATTTGCTTGTTAGGTAGTTGTCATATTATGACAATTTTGTAGAAGTAAAGTATAACTGCAGGTTGAGTGCAAACAACAAAATTGTAGATTTTGGTGAGTGTTTCATAACGTTGTTCAATAATAACCACATTGGAACTCGTATTATAAATCATTAAGTTCTATTTATTTTCCCGTCGATGACCACAGACTATTTATCTTGAATGAAATTCCAAAGTGACTTGCACTGATTTTTCACTTGTTCGAATTTGCCCCACTTGCACAAATGAACCTTTCTTTTTTTGCCATGTTCCTTTACTCTGTATCGAAACATAGTAAAAGATCACTCAATCCTCACTAATGAGCATGCTGGACAAACAACAACAATCTTTCTAAATACAAGTAAAACTCTTAGTCAAGGTTGCAATGAACACTTTCTCTTTAACCCAAATAAAAAATAATTTGTGTACTTTAGAAAATGAACAGAAAATGTATAGCTAGATGTAATTGATGGGTTTATTTACTGCTTTATACTTAAGGTTCCAAGTGCGTTTCGCTTTCAGGTCAGAGAGGACTGAGCAAATTGTTACTAATATCAAACATCCTAATAACACATCATTAAAACAAAGCACAGAACAAAACATCAAGCTCTCCTTCGCAGTAATTCGATCTCTTGTTTTATTTGACATTTACAAATAATTGCAATATATATCGAAAAAAGATCTTTACACCTTCCCTAATGGCTATAACTAACAATGTTGTAAATTGTGACCATATTGTATGATTACTGGGTGTCTTTAAAATTGTAGTTCTTTATCTCTAACTTTTTACTAAACCAAACTATCTCTCTCTAACTAAAGATTTTACACATAACAATACGTAAAACGACAGTGGAATGAAAAAACGACAGAGGAATGAAAAAACGTCAATGCAAAAGGTTGTTTAAATTTATTGTCCGTTATACTACACCAATGCCATGCTTACAGACCCACATAATTTTCGCTAATTGCAGGTCAACATAGCAATTCCCTTGATATTGCTTTGGCACCAGAGGACATATCATTTAAAAAATTCTCTACAATATTTAATGATGGCGTACATAGTGTTTGACGTGCGACATACTTATGGTTACCTTATTTACCTGATATTATTACATGGATCGTATCTAACATAACTCGACGAAATACAAAGTTTATCCCCTGTTGGTTGCAGCTGCTTATTATTTTATATCCCGCGGCTATAGCAAAAATACTTTTGTTTACAAACACAAGTTACATATAAGAAGTAGGTGAAAGTAAAAGTAATACTTTTGTGGTGTAACGCTGTGGGTTATTTTTCCTACACTGGTCATTTTTTATGTTTACTTGTTTAAGCTTCGGAGATTTTGCTCATAACATTTGAAAATAAATATAAAAGAACCCTCAAAAAAATCTGTCAGTCTGATGAAAAGGTAAGTATACACTAAAGATATGCTTTCACTTTTGTTCAAGTGAAAGCCTTCAAGCTGTTTTTTGGGTCAGAGCATACAATATTCTTACAACATTCGTTTCTTAGAATACGTTATTATGCTACCAGCAATAGTCCACCACATAACAACAATTCTGAACTCAATTAGCGTCATTCTTATAGTTGGCATGTGGTCGGTTTTCTTTTTGTCACGCTGAGCTGCACTTTTTTGGTATGACCATTTATTACATATTGTCGGTGACAACCTTTTTTGGTATTACTGAAACAACCGTGTATACTTAAACTGCAAAACAATTATTTGTGTACTAAAAATTACGTCAAGACAGGAAACAAATGTCATTACAATTTTTCACACATGTGCCTTAATAATTGAAACTTGGTTATACAAGTTATACAGAGTTATTTGCGAGTGACAGTGACAACACACCTCAAAGCTGGTGCTAATGTGACGAGGGGTTTTATAATATACATGAGAAATATCCAGCGAATGGGTTGCATGCATAGGTGTGAAAATGAAAGGAAATATTTTTCATAACAATAAGAAAGCAAGCATCTACTTACTTATTAATGAGATGGAAGGAAGTCGACACATGTCTAAATCCAAGAATTTAAAAAGTAAAATAACTCGATAAGTAGGTATGAAACCAAATCGTTAATCAGAATTTTCCCGACTCTATTTTATCCGATTAAATATTTGCTGTGCACGATTTTTGATCACTGAATTCCCAATCTTTAAATTAAATGTACATGAAAACACATTCATCAATGTTGGTGTTTTTGTCGGCACGGGAAAAGAAACACAACACTGCAGGGTACAAGCTAATGAGAAAAAGAAAAGCAATTAGAGACTCGTTGTTCAACTGAAGCAAACACAAAAGTTGAGCTTGAGTGGTCACTACAATTTCATGTGAATTGGCCCCACAAGCATTGTATATCACTCTTTTGCAACAAAAGTCGTTTTTGTTGTAAGAATACAAAGAAGTGTTCCGCCAAAATGTGTGTAAATGAGAATCCCTACACATGTATTCAACAAGAGGAATGACTACAGCGTTGTCGTAAGTAAATACACTTCTAAATTTTATTACATAACTTACTCTCTTTCTGAAACGAAAAGTAGTAATAAGTGTTGACTATTCGAATACTCCATAATACTTGAAGTTTGACGCTATTTAACCGCTTATATAAATAAACATAATTCGACTCATTCAACTTTTAACGAATTTGTTCTTGACGGCAGTCAAAGAAAATAAATGCTATTTGGCCTACCCGGCTGTATTCTTAGTGCTAAGTCAATCGTGAAAAACAATTTTGTGTTTAGCGGAATCAAAATAATAAGTTTCTTGCATACACATTACATTAAATTCCATTCCATGCTTCAATTCGATTTCAAATTTATAGTTTGTTTATTTTGGTGTAAATCTGTCACACAAACGAACTCATTAAAATCATTACTACTTTCCATTCGAACGGATTTACTTGACTACACATATATTATGTATAAAATATACTGTTGATATTTACTTCAAATGCAATATATTCATTGTTCGTATTAGCTTCCATAGGTTTATATTTATTGGGCTTCAAGTCACTTGATTTTACAAACAAGAGGAAATACCATACCCTTGTGGACATTTCAAACTCTTCTCAGTCAGTTTGCTTTTCTTAATTTAGTAAATTTATTTACCTGTCTAGGTAACTCCCTTAATTACTAATTATTTTTCATCTTTACAAATGTTCTTTCCTCCAGAGCAAACATGTTTGAAAAGGAATTAATAGAAAACTAATTCTAGATTCCATTGAAGTAAGTCTACAGATAACGTCCACCACTAGGGAACAAAAAGTTTTTTTCTATGACAGTTGTGCTATTGGAAAAAATGTGTTAGTAGATTTTATACGTTATGAAATGGGCAGTGAAGACCAACAGTGGACACAGTTGTCTGATCAAAAGAAGATTCGTTCTTGTGCTGGTTTTTTAGTGATCCTTATTGCACTTACGAAAAATCAACTAGTGACTATTGAATCGAATTTTGGGTGAGCTGCAGCCATCCGGATTCATCTGTTATTGTTTTACCAAAAACATAATAGCAAATTATAAATACATAAGTTTGATATCCAAATTCTCTTGTTATAATTTCTGCTTAAAAAGCTTACGGATCATGTATTTTTTAAAGCTTTCTTTTATATCAGTTGGAATTGGATTGCAATTTGAAATACACGGCTTGATTTATTCCCTCAAAAGTTTTTACAACATGGTTTTGCCAGTACTGAAACAGTCAGTTTTATTGAATTGAGATTTTTAGACAAAGGATTGGAGAATTATTTCAAGATTTTCGTCGCTTTCATAATCAATTCGCTTTTAAAAATTAATTTGCTGGAATTGCATAGATAAAATTGCTTGTGTCAAGCTTTATATATTTTCGTTCTCAGAACCAAAGAATGTTTCCAAAATATCTGGCATATTTTATCTAGTAGATCCTTACTGTTTACCGTGTAAACGTATTTCTTCCTTCAAAATTGTTTTCGTGTTCAAGAAATCGGTGAATAATTCTCAAAACACTCATTTCTATCAGCATGATGTTCCAAAACCAAGTACGTAAAGTGAGTAGAAGTCCCTCTTTTTCAAAATATTATGTAAGGAAAACAACTCAAAAGAAAACAAAGCCTTTATTAACTGAGTCAGAAAATCCGCATAGTTGGTTTTAGCTTGCTTAAAAAATAAGTTTTATCAAAATACCTTTCTACGAATTGAGTTTTTTAACAGCATAAGTTTTTTTCCTTGTAGGTCATTGCCAAACAAGATATGTTAAGTGGCTATTATGCTGTAGGTTTTTTTACTGCAAACCAGAATTTGATTTACAATTTATTAAAGCAGTCAAATACAGCCACAGGCTTAACATCATTCTCATATAAGCTCAAAACTGTGCACATATGTATTCTAATGAACTGAAATGACGGTTGCATATGAGAGAACGTGGTGTAGCCGCAGAATGCACGAATTGTATGATTATTCTACACTTTCACCAAACATCATTCAGTAAGGTTTGTACTGAAGCACTACAGCAATCATCATTTGTTTTAATTTAAGTTGACAGTTATTGATACTGATATACATGGAGTTGAAAATGCAATGAAATTCTGCCGACCAGCAGAATATGGAAGCGTTCACCACTGTGTTGTCACATACAAAGTAACTATACATACTGTGCTGATATCCCATTCAATATTCATATAATGATACTATTTGTATATTCGTAAACGCGTCAAAATATTAAATGAACCAGTTATGTTTCATGGCTATTTATTTTATTCTTCAGTATACAAACAATGTAATGTATTTTTTAATATTTTTTAAAGTGTTTGTAAAAAAACATATTTTAAGAACTTACGACGGGGATGTTTGTTTAATGTCGAATTCCATAAAAACGAACCTTGTACGTTTTCGAAGGTTATATTTTTATCCGTTACTCTAGCGTAATTGTTGAAGTGTTGGAAATGAAATGTTTCGTATATATATTTTTTATAAAGTTCAAATATTATTTGACAGGTATTAATGTAAATTTCAGTATAAGCTGAAGATATACAAAATAGAAAATGTTCTTTCATCAGTCTTGTAGAGAAACCAAAGACGTGTTTTAGATTCACTGCACATAGTTCTTTTAGTAAAGTAAAATATTTGATAGATGTTGTAAAAACCACAGCTTTATTTTACTATTAAATCTTCCGTTTTGACCTGTAAATTGGGATGTTTAATGCAGCAAAGAAATGTTTGACGTAAAATGTACTATCAACTAAATTATTTTATTCCTTGATAAACCGGTACACCGCCTTTCTTCATGAACAACGCCGTAAAGTTTAACTTCATAGCGATGTTAAGCCAAGCCATGGGGTTTCTCAGTTTCATATAAAATGCATTTCAAAATGTGTGGCTTGTTTTTCGTAATTAATTTTCAATCGACAATTTTGTCAGCAGCATTGACTAAAAGGGATATTCCATTACTAGTATGACCTTTAAAGTTTTGAAAGATAACAGTCACGGTAATCAGAACTTTTCATATTATTTTATTTTCTTTCTCATTTCACAATATTTTATTTAGAAGACTATGGATCGTAAAATTCCCAGCAATAATATTTTTTGATGATTATTATTTCTTATGTTTACCTTTTTCCTTCTGTATGCTACAAAAAGTCGACCAATTGTGTACTAGTATTAACCCCAATGCCCAATGTGAACCTAAATCTTGTTTTAAGGGGAAATTTTCTCAAAGCTGGCTTCCAAGGTTTAGTTATTTCTAAGCCGGTTTTATGTTTTGGCGAGAAAATCCTCCCAGTGGTGTAGAGATCATGTATGTTTTTGTAGTAAGTAGTAAGTGAAATAAGCCTAGATACTGCTCCGGTGCTGCTTTCGAGTATTTTATTTAACAACAAAAACACATGTCTAAAACACCATGTCCAAATGCTTTCGAAATGTTAACTAAACTTAATCTAGCAAACACTCATTAAGTTCGAACTGAATTTAGATTTTAACACTTGGCTAACTCAAGTAAGTTTCATAAGTAAACATTTGCGTGCTATCTCTTTTATTCATGCTTGTGTTTGTGCGAATCAAACTTGTGAGTTTGCCTTAATTCAAATTTAGACAAAACATATAGAAAGTCATCTGCTATATTTCAAGTTAAGCTAGAATTAGGACAAGGTATCACCAAAAATTATATAAACTCAAAACACTACATATATTATAAAATAGTTTGCTTTTGTTATAAGAATTCTTAATGGGTCTTTGTTCATATATTCAAGTTGCTATTTTTAGTACAGATCATGCATCTCCGTAATGATCCGTACTCCATATATTAATTACAAATTTATTGATTATTTTAATTATCATTCACTAAAATATTCTAAGTATCCCTAAAACCTATCTTTCTAATCAAAATGGCTGAGTAGTGAAAACACGAATGTTACGCTTTTATATATTTTAGGGTTGCTTCAGTACTGGGGATCGTGATGCAAGTATATGTATGTATGATATAGACCTTACATGACATATTACACCAAAAAGCGTGTATTTGAAACATTAACACATTACTTCATTATTGCACCTTGAACATGTCGAAATGTGCTTAAAACACTTAAATTGACTACAAATTCGAAAATGGAAGATCTCCTTTCAAGAGATATTTTTCAGTCCAATAATAATACTTAAGCCCCTTAACAATTTTTACATAGTTTATCTGTATAATTTATCTCGCTATTGCTACACCCTTATTATTCTGGTCTGGTTACTCACATTTGGTTCGCCTGGTACGCCCTGATAAGAATGACCTATTATAATATTTGCTCGACCAGAACAATTTTTATGTTTCAGCAACAACAAAGCCATCGTAAAACAACAGGTTGGAGACGGGTAGATACGGAATTATAATGAAGAGCAAGCCAATTGCCAAAACCTTGTTGCCTTTCTTATACCGCCAACATAAATAAAGCAATGCATGCAATAAAAGCTCAAGTTTAGCATATAAAACTCGAAGACTTTTTTTCAAAGTTTTTCTCAATGAGAGGATTGAACGTTTTTCGAATTCTTTAGAAAAGTACAAGCATCATGTTTACAAAGGCGCTTGCTTGATTGACCGCTTAAAAATGTACAGATGCAAAATAGAATCCTTTGAAATCCTAAATATCTTAACTCTTAATTTTTATGAAACATCTTTGGAATTTCTTTTTGTACATCAAAGGCCCAACTTGAAGATCTAAGTCAAGAGCGTTTTTGAATGCAAAACAGAAGAATTTTAAACTGGTATTTTGCATGTAATATTGACTTCAAATTGATACTATTTTTGAATTTTATGCCTTTTCGGACTAGAAAGAACAAGGTTAGGTAAAAGCAAACGTTGCAAAAATTTCTGGAATCCAAAATAGTTTCCACGAGAGGGATGGATCCAATTTGCCAATCGTACGTTTTTGAACTACAAACCTAGTAAGTTATTAAAGTGAATAAGCTGCAGGGTTATCTGGATGATCAAACATGGAAAATGTCCGTTCATGATTGCAAAGCGTATTGTGAGGCTTAGCAAAATCTTGAAAAACAGAAATAATTATATTTTACACGTGTTCTACATATGTATGTTGTATAACTTCGTTAGTAATTTTACTGGTCTTCTCACGAACGTTAGCGGTGGGCCAGAAGGTAAAGGTCGTATAGTAAATTGATACCGAGAACTGTGATTCCCGTTTCCTTTGCAAACATTGCTGCACCACCCACAAAACCGGATCTGACCAAAATCGTGTTGTGTTTGGACAGAGAGAAAGTTGAACTAGGCAAAGTTTCCAATGTGGATTTCAGGTGTTCATTGTAATTCGAATCCAAAAAGTGTGGGATAAACTCAAAGTTGGTGTAACTTTGATTTCCGGTGTTAACGCTGACGAGGTTCGTTTGAACTGGATTCAATTTACAAAAACACTTCTCACTTTCACGCATTTCTGGCTCACGTTGACACTCAATTCTGGTTTTCAACCGAGAAAGTCTTTCAGATGATGATAGCGATAATACTTTGTGATAAAGTAAGAAAGGGATCAGCATTAGTAGACACGCCAGCCCATCTGCTCGTCCTGTGATCTCAGCCACAGCTTCCGTGTGAACCAAATGGAATGCAAATATCAGACTTTTTAGTACTGCTGCTCGAAGTCTCATCTTGAGCACTGATCGACACAAATGAAGTAAACGAGAACCATCCAAACCACGAATAAGGATGTTGGTCCCGTGAAAAATTTCGGGACAAAGTGAATTGTCCTATTGGTAGTAGTTCAGTCTGAAAATAAAAAACCTTAAATACTTATTATTGTTTTTTTATTCAAATGAGTTTGGGCAAATTTTGGAGTTGCCATTTAGAAGTTAGTACTTTTATTGAATGGATGATTTGCGCTAATATTTGTTTATGGTGTGTGGGTACTTCCAATGGATTTCATGCTCAATCGCTCCTGCAACTTTAACTAACAGTATGAATATAAAAAAATTGGTGAAATCACTGGCTGACATGTGATCGACAACTTTGTCAAATTAAGCGTAAGAAATCGATGTGATACATTCCTATCACTACTTCTAATACTCAGTCTGATTATGATTTTAATGTTTTATGAGGCTTCCTCTCTGGTATATTGACACAATCAGCCCATAAACATATCAAACATCACGCAACCTCTTAATAAACTCAGTAATTTTGTTTTGCATAAAACGAATAAAAATGACCTATATCGAAAAAACAGTAATATCAGCACATAATTTATAGCATAGCTACAACAGCAAAATCTATTTACCAAAATAGAAATGTAAAAATTCACCTACGAATACACTCTTCACTAACGTTTCTAATCTGAACACAATCCTGAATACTAAAACCCAGAACTGATGAAATATAATGACTTCATAAACAACATTTATTATGAATCTGTGTAATTGTAAGAAGTAAATACAGGTAATTGAAGTATCCACGTTAGCAATTTTTAGGGTTCCAAATCACATCGATTTTCTCGTTTCAAGTTTTCAGGACTTGGCTCAGTATGAAAATATGCCTTAATTTTTTTTCTTTAAAATTCCATGCATATCTTCACAAGTCCTCTGTCTCCATTTCCTCCAAACATCTTGTTCTCAAGTAGCCCCGTTTTGATGATAGATTTTCAAAAGTTTAGTATCCGACACAGCTCAAGCATTACAGTATCAAGCAACGGCTTTTTTCCCTTCAGTCTTTTTCAAAGACTGACTGATGCAAGCCAGCCATCATCAGCTTTTGCCACTGAGAAAGTTTTTGCTGTTGTAAAGATTGAGTGTGGCGTGTGGGTTTCCGCACGTCTCCCTCTTTTCACAACTTTGAGCTCTGCTGTGCTCTACATTTACTTTTCACTGAAATTACCAGTCTACTTTGCTTAACTATGCTGTTGCACTGGTATGGACGAGTAAAAGGAAAAAGGGTTGATGGGCTTGCACAAAATATCCTGGAAATATTTCAAGTCTTTATACCATACGCACTGCTTTAGTCACTCACGTTCGGATTTTTTCCCGTATTGCCCTACGGATAACTTTGTACACATATTTTATGAACAAAAAAAGAATCACGGAGACTTGGCTAAATTAGATATTGATTGTGGATCCTATTCTGATCGGAATGAATACACCATTTGATGTGTCATTTTACCCCGTTAAAACTGCATCCTTGTAAATTTCATGGAAAAATGTTCAAAATCTAAAACATAATTTCTATTTGTGCTAAATATTTATAATTTTTTAATTTATGTTTTCAAGTGTGTAAAATATGCCGACTGACACTACAACCATCAATCGGAATTTACGAAATAAAATTTATAAATGAAATTGTCAAGATTTAAAGATTAAAAAACACTAATATTGATTGATTATTTAATGATAAAAGTGAACATAGATACATGTGGGAATTTTCTTTGCAATATTAATAAGATATTATGGGGTATATTGAGACCAATCAATTTTCTCTTTGAAAAGAAAGCCAAACAAACTGACCAAAAGCAAATTTTTTTTGCAATAAAAAAAGGTTCAATATGGACATCTGCCTAGCAGAGAAGAAGTGAAAGCGGAAAACCAGGTGTATATATATTTAATTGACGAGTAAAGTAGCAAAACACAGCAGTAGCACTCTGTTCGTTTACCTTATTTTCATCAATAACATATGAGTTAGGATTGTGAGCAAACGAACAGTCCGAATTCCAACTTAAATAATCAACCGTTTACACAAAACACAAACAGAATACTTGACGAAGTAGAGTACGAGTGTATTACTCTCGCTTAACCAAAAAGAATACTTGATCTAAACTCTAAAAAATATACAAAAATATTTTGCTGAAACTGAATAATAAATCATCACATTCGCAAATCATTTAATGTTTAGTTTCTTCGTTAATTTTAGCAGAACAAAAGGTCAAAGAAAGCTTGCTTAGAAGTAAGCCGCCATGATTCCGTTTTTTGTTGCCCCGCTCCGATTTCATTGGTCATCAATTGTATAATATATTTGAATAGCCATATAAACGAAATTTAATTTAAATAACATATTCACAGGCTAGCTTTTTTATTTCCAAATATTTTTAAGTTCACAATATAAACATATTTTGATACGGTACAATTGCTCATTTGACCGAGTCATGTAAACACTAATGTTTCCTAAATAAATACAAACAGTGTCCCTAAAAATTGTATACTTCATTATTCTGCCTAAACATATAACTGCAGAGTATATCAATATTCGGTGTAACGAAAGTTTAATTAGTAGCTTATTTGAATTTTTTGAACATAATTATAGTAAACTTTTTCGTTCAATATAAACGAATATAATATTCGAATATAACAAACGAAATCCATTAGATATTATGTATATTTTTCCCTCTGATTTGTTTTTTTAAAACGACCAGCTTTAGTTCGGAATAACGACACTAACTTAGATGCTACCCTCTGGTGCATTGGTATTCCCCTTTCAAGAGCGAAGGAACGTTGTGTTTTTCTACTTGTTAAAAGGATTACGTCCACTGATACTTTCACCTTCACCCATTGCAATTCACTCTCTCCTTTTAGAGAGAGAGATTGAACTTGTTTGGTGGGATCCCTTAAGACGAGATCATTGTGAGCGCTTTGTAACTTGGTTTGGTACTGCTATTTTATTGATAGCATAAAAGTAAACGCTGTGCCGTACCGTAACAAGAGATTGGCAAATATTTTCATAAGGAACTGGATTGAGCAGAACAAAAGTACAAAATGAAACAGATGTTTCTTATATTTTACTGAATAACAATTAAATTAATTTATAATGATACAGTTTCTATGGAATTTATTATTCGCATTGTATTCTTAAACTTTAATCGAAAAATTTATTTTTGCATGACAATGGAAGTATTTATGTTTAATTTAAGAAGGTAAACATGATCAAAGCGTGTATACTTTATAGTGCACGTTTTTATGAGCGTACTAGTGGAGCTTACTATTTCATATTAATTCAAAGCAAGTTTTGTTTTTTCGGCAGAGAAAAGCGACGAAAGCGAAGGATTTTTTTTTACTAAAACAGTATTTTCGAGAGGAGAATTTAAAAAAGGTTTTTGTCTAAGCTGCTTTATAATTTCATTTAATGAATAGATTTTTTACCAAAGCCAATTGACCATTGTAGCTTCTCAAATATTTATGTACGTACACTGTTCAGAAAATTGGTGCTACTCAGACTGATGCAGATAAAACAGTATATTGTAGACAAAAGCAAAGGTTCCGTTTAACACCAAAATCTTTTCATTTTTGAAATATCTATCCACATTTTTCGCCTTTCATTATTTCATCTCAGAGAAGAAATGTACAATGAAATATGTATGTTTTCTTAGAAATGGAACCTAAGATCAAACTGTTGTTGTGTTGGAAAATTAAAAATTACTTTAGCGCTAAAATAGGCTGATAAAAATAAATCGTAAGATCACCTCAATCGTTAGTTTGCTGTTTGGTATGCTAATATATATATATAACAGAAAATAATACTTGAAGTCAAATATTGCAGCAAGTAAATGTAAGTATTTTCACACCTAAGTTCAGAAGTAGATATGATGTCGAAATTCAGTCAACTCAACTTACCACCTTTTACAATTACATATCTCGTGAAAGTTAATTATAGTCGTAAATTTACAGCTCACTAGTTGGAATAAGAATGAAGAAAAGAAACAGGTAAGTCGTACTGCTTAAACATTATGTGAATTATATTGTGCTGCAAGATAATCATTCTAACAATTCTAATTGCTTACACTAAAGTTATTATAATATATTTTTCTTTTTGCCTTGTGGATTCCAATGTAATTATTTAAGTTTCTTAACAATAATTCTGGTATACATTTTTACAATTAAATAAGTGTTATTAAGTTCGCGTACATGGCTACTCTCAAAATCCTTAAATGCAGCTGCTTGAAGCATATTCGGTTAAGAGGGTTTATTTCAAATTTGAAAATTAGCATAATGTTGAATAAAGCTTTATAGTAACTTTATACATAACATAAACGTATTGGCAATATTCAACTTTCGCTGAAAACGTAGACTAAAATATAGCGAAACACTGTTTTGTTATTGGTTTGACAGGTGTTTGTTGCCATTGCAAAAAATACAAATGTTAGAATGCCACGCCGATCGATACAACTTTCTCGTACGAGAAACAGATATTCTTATTACCTATTTTTCTACTTTATGCTGTAGCGTAGCTGACAGAAAAAAATATTTGTCCTAATGAACTTCTATTAATTGAGCTCTTGTCAGTAAACAACAGGATGTAATTGCTTCTTGTCTTTCTTATTGGCGAATTCCACATGACATAAACATATACTCCTACTAACCTTAATCATGAAAAATACATGGCCCATTCTTAATTACAACTTTTTGGATAAAAGCCATCTGGTAAAAATCAGAGTTCAATGCCCTACAAAACAAGCAATTAGCAAAAAAGATACAAATCATCAAACTAGCACAAAGACAAAATTTGAGATTGCAATTAAAAATTTATGAGGACATCGCTCGGAAGAACGGGGAGTTTCCTGATTGTACACTAACTTTATTTACTTAAGCT
>JAQFZH010001670.1:0-19958 GCA_034695485.1 Entomobrya nivalis
AAACGAATTTGTTAAAACTAAAACTAAATATTATAAATATCTACGAATAACATTTAATGAAGCCGACTATTTATATGCATACATATGCTTAACAATTTGCTAGATATTACATGACATTTGTAGTAGAATAAGATTTATATTTGTTTTGAAATTCGGGCTTTCGTTAATTCATTAACTTTTTCAAGAATACACAAGTACTAAAATTTAGAAACATGGCCAATGTGTAATTCGCTAGGTGTAATTTATTGTTAGAATCATATCTATTGCATTTTCAATCATATCATCACAAATGAGAATGCCCAACTTTGAATTCGCAACGCCATACGGCCCCATCTTAATACCAATTACTAATGGACAACTTCGAACGACTCTTTTAGCTAACAATGTTTTAGCATTAGTTGCGAGTTGTTGGTGTATCCACCTGCAATTTGCTCTAACTATTCCTGCATGTTGTGTCATTACTATAGAAATACTATATGTTAATAAGGCCATACAAGGTAAAACCGTATACAATGTTATGTCAACTTTTCCATAAAGAGTAAGTGTTCCATAGGTGGCAAATGAACATAGGAGTATTCCCAAAAATATAAGGACTGTTAGGAACTCAGTAAAAACTTCATTGGCAAATATTATCAAATACTGTGTTATTCTGAATCGATTGTAAAGCAATATTGAGAACATTTTAGACAAACGACAAATCTTTTCTGAACAACAGGCCTTGCTGCTAAAATTTATAACGTTCTCTAGTAATGCCAACACAAGTTGAAAAATGGATATAAAAACTGGTACATTATTCAATACTATTAAACCGTAAGTTATAGATGCAATTAGTTTTACCATTATACTTGTTCCAAAACTTACTTGAAAAATGCACCAGGGAACAGCAAAAGGTTGCATTACCACTGCACAGAAAATTTGGGGAACTAAACAAGTCATCCCCCAAACAATGATGTTACCTGGAGTATATCGCCCATTTTCGCGTTTCTTGCCTCTTGTATAAGCTGACAAGTGTTTTAGGTTACAGCATGCTGTTATTAAGCATTGTAGAGACTTATTTTGTGTACAAATGAAAAGATTTGCTGTGTTTAAAATCGCATGTGTACATGCAAACGAGCCGCTAAAAGCAACTTCATCAAATGGTTTATATTCAAAGAAGTTCCATTGTCTGTATATGTATATCAATCTGCCAATAAGATATACCAAAATGACTTCAGTGATAGCATTTATAGTTCGGCGAAATACTTGGTATAATTTCTTGGTGTACTTGGGATGATCGCTGAGTGTCTTCAAATCAGTATTAAGGCAGTACGGCAGGGGTACGTAATTTTGAAATTTGGCGTGAACCTTAAATGTTGATTCTGTAACCGACATGGTATTTAATTTTAATTAACAGCGCTGGTTTAAACAAAGGTTTAAAAAATAGATTGGTTTTGATTTGATTCTACACTTATACAAATGCGCGACGTTGTAACTTATTTGTATTCAAATTTGCCAGTGTTTCGAGGTTGAGTTTTATATGACTATATGCTTATCGATGGCAACGTTTTGGTCTAGTCATGAATTTATCTAAGTAACGTTTTTACTCCAGTTCAAATAAAATTCAAGTGTTTATGAATGTGGCTTGTGAAGAATCCGCAATTTGGGCTTGTTTTAGGATGAATTGATGTCCACGTACTAGTGTCACATTGAAAAAACGACTTCGACCTAACTTGATTTGGGCAAAGAAAAACAGGATGTGAGCAAACATGGAAAAATACTAAATTATGGACGATCTTTTAAAAAATAATTGGTTTGATAAGATTTGATATTTAGTTTATATACAGGGATGATCTCACATTTAAATCGAAACAGGAAATGAAGCTTACGTGGTCTAAGTATTAGCCTATTTTTATATGCTATAAAAAGAAATCTATTTACCGTAACGCGGAATATAATTAAAAAAGTATTCGTTTAGTAGATGTTTAACTTCATGTAAGAAGTAAGGAATCAATCTAAATTATAGCTATTTATATTGAAAAAAATAACTCAATTTAATACAACAAATCCGAAAAACATTAAGCCAAAAAATTAATCACAATTTAAAAGCCTGATTTGAGATTGGGCTTGATTGAGGTTAATTGAAAAACATAATAGATAATTATTATAACTGGCGAATAACTCATGCCATAAGACTGGACAATTCGAAGCATGGTTAAAAATAGAAAGCCAGAAAGTTTAACGGGCTTTGGATTTTTTGAACCAATAATGTTACAACTTCAAAGATTAAATTTATGAAACTAAGTCTCCAAAGCGTATTCTTGATACTAAGTAACCGAGATGCTTTTAAGTTATTAGAACATTTTCAGGAAAGTGGTTTGGCATAAAAACAAATATATTTGTAATAGTTCAAGTGAATAGTACAAATTTAAAGAAAAGTTATAACTTCGATTCATACGATTATAGAGGGTAATGAGGAAGCGAAAACTATAATCATTCGAGTGATGAGTAAGCACAACTTAATACTGTGTCGTTTAAACCGAGCCAAAAACTTCAAAATTTAAAGTTGTCCGAAAACTGTAAATGGGAGTTCAAGAAAGAAGATGACTCTTGAAGCCCTTTTTGCCATGACTTATATATGACTATATGCTTATCTATGGCAACGTTTTGGTCTAGTCATGAATTTAGCAAAGTAATGTTTTTACCCTAGTTCAATTAAAGTTCAAGTGTTTATGAATGGGGTTTTGTTAAGAATCCGCGATTTGGGCTTGTTTCAGGATGAATTGATGTCAACGCACTAGACTCACTATGAAAAAACGACTTCGACCTAACTTGATTTGGACAAAGAAAAACAGGATGTGAGCAAACATGGAAAAATACTAAATTATGGACGATCTTTTAAAAAATAATTGGTTTGATAAGATTTGATATTTAGTTTATATACAGGGATGATCTCACATTTAAATCGAAACAGGAAATGAAGCTTACGTGGTCTAAGTATAAGCCAATTTCATATGCTATCAAAATAAACCTATTTACCGGACGAACAAAGACAACGGAATATAATTTAAAAAGCACTCATTTAGTAGATAGTTATCCTAGCAATATAAAAACTAAGGAATCAATATAAATGTGTTTATATTGAGTAAATTAACTCAATTCGATAGATACAAAAACAATAGTCCCAAAAAAATTAATAAGAACTTAAAAGTCTGATTTCAGGTTGGGCTTGATAAATTTTAATTAAATAACACAATAGTCGATTTTAACTGGCGAATAACTAATGCCATATGACTGGACAACTTGACGCATGGTCAAAAATAGAAACATTTAACGTTCTCTGAATTTAGTTAACTAATAATATTAGAAATTTATAGATTAAATTTGTGAAACTCAATCTCCAAAGCGGATACCTGATACTAGTAAACCTAGATTCTTTTAAGTAATTGGAGTATGTTCAGGAAAGATTGGTGCGGCATAAAACGAATATATTTGTAATAGTTCAATTGAATAGTACAAATTTAAGTAAGAGTTATAACTTGGATTCAAACGAATATAGAGAGTAATGAGGAAACGGAAACTATAATCATTCGAGCGAAGAGTAAACACAACCAAATATTGTGTCATTTAGTATTCAAAATTTAAAGTTGCCTTAATTTAAATTTAAAACTGTGAATGGAGGTAGCTAAGAAAGAAGATGACTAAAAACCCTTGAATTTCATTTCGCCAAAGTTACGACTATCTTGGCCCACTAAGTAGACTTTATAAATGGACTATTTGATTTGATTAATGATAAATGGTTTCGCACAGCAAGCTCTTCTATCCAAGTGTCAAAAAACTTGATGCTATCTACGAAAATCAAATGATTATAAATATCACCGCAATGCTCATTTTTTTGGAGTCTATTTATGAACATGAAGTTCGAGATTCAAACATAAATATTGGTTTGGCATTAAAACCATTTTAAGTCATTCTGCAGTAAGGAATATTGAACATGATAGGGTTATATTCTAAATATTCTTAAACATTGTGTTGGGTCATTTTACGTAAATTACGTAGGGTAAAAGTTCTATTTAAATTTTTAAAGAAAATCGTAATTAAATTGTAAGCAGGAGTTATCTATTAAGATATCTAGTACATAATTAAAGGTATATATTTATAAGTAAAAAAAAACTGGCCAAATAGTTTTTTGGAAATGTAATTTTTGAGATTAAAATACAAACGGTTCAAATGAATTTTAAATTAAATATTATATAGGGTCTTCAAATCCCAATTTTTAATAAAATCATTTGCAGTTTTCATTTTTTAATATATTGTTCCAAATTGACTCCTAGTACTCAATAGAATTAGTTAATTTTGAAGCTATAATTATTTGTTAATTAGGTTTTAACCAGAGTTTGCATAACATAGAAAAGTTTTAATTGTATTAATTAAAGTTATAACCTTACTACAATTCGGCCTTACTTTGATGTGCCTTTGCATTCAGTTACACTAAAAATATGAGAAGATTTTGGTGTGTCCTAAAATTAACTATGCTATGTTTAGCATTACAATTAAATATCATTAAAACGATTCCAAACGATTCTAACCTCACTTAATTGATATTTATTTTTTTAAATGCCTCCTTTACCTATGCGTAGTTAATTGTAAGAATCATAGTTATTGCATTGCGAAATATATCATCACAAATGAGAATGCCCAACTTTGAATTCACAACGCCATACGGCCCCAGCTTAACACCAATTACTAAAGGACAACTCCGAACGATTCGTTTGGCTAACAATTTTTTAGCATTAGATCCAAGTTGTTCATGAATCCATTTGCAATTCCCCCTAACTATACCTGCATATAGTGTCAATACTACTGCAATTCCATATGCCAACATGGTCGTAGATATAAAAAGTAAATACAATATTATATGAACTTTTCCATAAAGAGTAAGCATTCCATAAGTGGCAAATGAGCAAAAGAATATACCAAAACAAATCATTTCTGTCAGAAACTCAGACAATACTTCATTAATAAATATCACAATATATTGCGTGATTCTTAAGTGATTGTGAAGGAATATTGGAAAAATATCAGCAGAAGAAAATAAAACTTTACGACGAATCTTGGCTTCACCGCTAAACCGAATTATGTTCTCTAATCCAGAAAGCATAAGTTGAATAATAGATAGTAGTATTGATTCGTTATACGCCAGCACTAAAATGTACATGATAGAGGCAAACAGTTTAACATATATACTTGTTCCAAAACAAACCTGCAATGGACACCAGGTAAACATAAATGGCACCATAAGGGTACAGAAGGTAAAGATGGGAACAACACTAGCCAACGCCGAAACTATGGTTTGGCTTAGAGTGTAGCGTGCAACTTTGGGTTTCTTCCGACTTGTAGTATGTATCAGTTGCATCAGTTTACAGCATTCTGTCCCTAAAGATTGAAAGAACCGATTCTTTGTGTGAATAAAACGATTGGTCGAGTTATGAAGGGCAAAACCAAATGCAAATAGGCCGTTAAAGGCAACTTCTTCAAATGGTTTCTGCTGATAGAATTTCCATTGCTTGTATAGGTATATCAATCTGCAAATAAAGTATAAGAACATGACTCCAGTGAACGAATACATGGTCCGGCGAAATCCCTTGTAATACTTTTTGCTGTATTTGGGATGATCGCTGATAGTTTTTAACTCGTTGTTAAGGTAGTACGGCATTGGTACATAATTTTGGATTTTGGCGTGAATATTGAATGTTGTTTCTGTGAAAGTCGTTGTAATCTAGGTGTATGTTTATAAAAAAATTGTGAAAAATACGATTTGAAAGGGGTTTAGAGCTGCCCACATTGGTTGTGCGTTTGTCTTTTTAGAAACCAGGGATCTCGTTTCTAGTAATGTATCTAAGATTTTACTAATGAACAGTTTTACATGAATACGTAAAGCTGACTATTTACGGAATGCCGAGCTGGACGAGTTGTCCTGACATTTAAAAAATAACCTGCGTCACATAATGAACAAATTAAGAATTTTTGAAAGTTAATAGGTTTGAGATAATACGACATGAAGATAAATTAAAAAGATATATAAAACTTAATTTTGTATAATTCTAATTAAAATAAATATTTAAAAGTCTTAATACTTTTTAGAAAAAGTCAAAAACAAAAGTCGACATGACTTGCCTAATTGAAAATAAAATAATAAGTCTACTTTTAGATTCTAATGGGACAATGCTTTACTGTCCCATAAAAACAGTTCTTTAAATACCCTTTCGAATAATTCAATCAATTTTTTAGTATAAAGTTAACAAACAGAACTTGGATTTAGACGTTTGAAAGCATATTGTCGCAAAATGTACTTAGCAATGATCCTTACGAGATCATTGCTATTTTTACGGAACAACACAGGGTACAGCATCGTTGCTTACTCTTGGGTATCTTGGGTAAATTAGGGTATCTTGGGTAATCTGGGTAGTCTGGGTGGCCTCGGTAGTCTAGCGAATACTCCTTCCTTGTCTCAGCTTGCCTCTCTAGTTGCTGTGGGAAGTTGGTGTGAGGATTTCACGAGGAAAACACACTGACGATTTTAGTGCTCTACGCACACTTGCTCTGTGACTCTCAGCACATCAGCATTCTCCTTTAAGGTAGTCTTGTCGTAAGAGCTGTATAACAGCACTGATTGAATATTTAACTGGCTAATTGCCATTAATTTTGTTAGTAATTTTAAGTTAATTGGCTAATAAAAATACTCTTTAATTTTGTAATTACTTTTGATGTTTGTGAGTTAATTTATTGCATCTAAATTAACTGGATATCCTGCGACCGAACTCAACTAGAATTATTCTGTTTTTCATGAAAGTGGGCGTTTTTAATTATGACAACGATTTAAGATTTCATCAGTTATAACTTAATTTCATCCCATTTTCAACACATATCATGGATATATGTACAAAATATAATATGGTACATATTTTACAAAAATTGGTATCAAATGGATACTATATGTAGACAAGAAGTTTCCGTATTAAAATAAGATACTGCTCCGGACGGATCCTCAACAGGTCCACTAATCCGCAATTCTATTTATTTTTATAAAGACTTATATTTATGTTTTGCAGAACATTTTTGTGCCAAATTAAAATACTACAACTTCTGAGAAATCAATAACATCTAGTTTTTCTACAGAAACTAAATATTGTGCGGTTTCATATTTGTTCTTTTGGATTGAAAATATTTTGTGGAAATAAGCATAGCCGTTTTTTATCGAACGCTGATTTTACATCAAAGGGTTAAAATGATGAATGAAAATGTGTTTTAGCAGATCGCAATATAAAAATTCCAACATAAATGTTTGCAAATCCTGTGGTTGGCTTATACAAATATTTGCTTTAAGTTTTATTACAAATTAAGTTACAACACATACCAAATGTACGAGTATACATGAGATAAAAATCCTAATGGATTCTAAACATTAACAAAATTTATCTTAACCAATTAAAAAAACTTAAATTTATTTCGAGTTAACGCCCATAAATCATTAATTCAAAATTTCAAGGGACATAACCTGGAATTCAACAGATAAAAATATGCGTTTTCTTTAATTTGCTGGCCTAAATAAACACAACACATATTAGTTTAAAAGTAACTTAGATTAGCTAAGTGTAATTAATTGTTAGAATCATATTTATTGCATTTAGAAGCATATCATCACAAATGAGAATGCCTAACTTTGAATTCACAACACCATACGGTCCCAGCTTAGCACCAATTACTAAAGGGCATCTTTGAACTACTTTTTTGGCTAACAATGTTTTAGCATTAGCTTCAAGTTGTTCACGCATCCATTGACAATTAACCCTGACTATTCCTGCATTTAGTGTTAATATAATAGCATGACTATATGAATTTATGGCAGCACAAAGGAAAGCCACATATAGTATAACGTCAACTTTTCCATAAAGAGCGAGTGTTCCGTAAGTTGCAAATGAACATAGAAATATTCCGAAAAATATAAGCACCGTAAGGAACTCTTTGAAGACTTCATCAGCAAATGTCATAATATACTGCGTAATTCTGAGCCGACTGTAAATGAATGCAGACAAATTTCGAGTAGAGGAGAAGTCAACTTTACAAAATCTGGCTTTACTGCTAAAACGTATTACATTCTCCAATATAGACAGCATAAGTTGGGCAGTAGATATAAGTACTAAGCCACTATTCGAAAGTACCAAACTATAAGTTAAGGATGCCAACATTTTTACAAGAATACTTGTTCCAAAACAAACCTGCAATGGACACCAAGAAACCACAAATGGGATCAATAACCCACAAAATGTCCATATGGGAACCAGACTAGTCAAGCCGAAAACTATGATTTGACTCAGAGTGTACCCTACGATTTTGGGTTTATGATCTATTGCACTATGTGAAACATTTATTAGTTTACATCCTTCTGTCACTAAACATTGAATAAACTGGTTCTTGGTAGAAATCAAACGATTTGTTGAGTTAAACACGGCGCAACCACATGCAAGTATACCGTTTAAAGCAACTTCATCAAATGGTTTCACTTTATACACTTTCCATTGGCTAAATATATATATCAATCTGCCAATGAAGAATGGGAACACGGCTGCAGTGAACGCATAGATGGTCCAACGAAGTATTTTGAAGCATTTATTGTTATATTTGGGATGATCGCTGACAATCTTTAATTCGTTGTTAAGGTAGTATGGCATGGGAATAAAATTTTGGATTTTGGTGTGAACCTTCAATGTTGATTCGGTATAAGACATTGTGACTAAAGTGAAATGAAATATACGTCGTTCTCTAAAAATGACAACTTTGACAGTTTTTAAAGTGGTGTCATGGTCTTATGTAAGTTGCTTTCACTCTTGCTTGCTTTTTCACTCTGGATTAGTTAGTTCATTTTTTTTAAGTTTAAAGGGAACGTGTTAGGATTTTACAATTTAGATTTGTATTTGGATGCACGTATGTCACTAGGATAACTTTTAATAAAATACTTTATTGTGGGCAAAACTAAATTATCAATTAGTTTAGTAATATTTTAAATTTGGGTGATACAGATGATAGCGCATTAGAAAGGAAACCCGGAAATTAACTTACGTGCAGCAATGAACTAGCCTATTTCATATGCCTTAAAAAAGACAGTTATATACAGAGAACAATTTACCGAACGAACGAAGAAACTGGAAAATTATTTAAATAGCTTTGGTTTAGTAGATGGTTAACATAAATTTGTAAGAACTAGGAAGTCATTATAAAGTAGATATTTAAATGTATATAATAATAGTCATTACTAAGCATATTAAGTTATCTTACTAAATTCGATACTAAGAGTTATAAATACATTAACCATAAATATTTAATGATAATTGAGAAGCTTACAGATTTCTAGATTGGGCTTAAAAGTTACTTAAAAAATAATGTAGGATTTAATTTAGCTAGCGTATAACTAATGAAATAAACCCGGAAAACGGGTTGCGTGGTTAAGAAAGGAATTAATTAAACGTTCAACATGATTTGAATCTTTTGAGGTAACATAAAATTGAAAATTCACGAAAATCGTTTATGGAACTAAATCATAGGTAAAGATTTCAGATGTTAATCGTAAATTAAAGATATGATTTAGTTCAAATCAAACGAAAAATTACATTTGGTTATGTTTTTAGGGAAATAAGTGGAAAAAATCTAATTTAAGATGAATCATATATCAAAGATTTATCTCTAAAACCGAAATTAAATTTCAATGTGGTTATCATTCTATATCAACTTTTTAAATGTTGTACATAATTAACTAAATTAGCTATAAGTTTGACTAATTTAAAACCTAATTGATATTTTTTTGAACACTTATTGAAAACGTCCAATATCATATTTTGTATTCATGTACATAGTAGTCTACCTTAAATTCTCCGTTTATCAACCAGCATCCTCTAAAAACACCGATTTGGCGCTATAGTATACCCAATATTATCATACGGATATCTAGCCGGTCCACTTCAATTGTTCCCATCATCCACTCTAGTCGCTAGGTTCCCACTAATAATCAATTCCCTAATGTATAAGATATGATAAAGCTACAACATAATGCTCATAAATCAATAGCGTTAACTTTTGTGGGTAATTTTAAAATAATATGTGAACAATATTCATGTCATATGTTTTAATTTAATTTTAATTTATTAATGTGTAATACATGTTACAACATGAAGTCGAGTTGCTGATTTCCAACGACACGAAATCATAATAGTTTAACAATTGTTAAATACGGAATACATAAGTGATAAGACAATCACGACAAGCATAAAATTACAACACATTACATAATAGAGATAAAAAATGATTATAGAGTGGTCACCGTCGCTTGTTACTATTGAGATAAAGTAACTACCATTTGATTAACACGGGGAAATTTTCGTTTTTTTTTTTTAAATGACACCGTGACCGCTCTAACTATTCCCATCTCTCTTCATTTTATATAATCAGTTAATATGCATATATCTGAGCGTAATGGTAGAATGTTATTTGAAGTAATATCATAAAAATTTAAATAACATCCAAATAAATAGATCTATCTGAAAAAAAGCGAATCCCAGTCATTAATTAAATTCCACTTAATAGAGGTTTAATCTTAATTACAGACTTTTTTATTAAAACCTAATATAAACAAAGTTAGTATTATTGGACATTATACCCAAATGATGCATCTGTATATACAATTATAATGTTTTGGGTAATGTCCTAAATTAAAATATTATATGGCTGAAATTACATGCCATTGTGCATTAAACGATGTAATCCTAATTAAAGCTAAACACACGTAAATATATTTTCCAAAAGTGAGCCTTTTCTATCTATGCTTAAACATTGGCTAAGTGTAATTAATTGCTAGAATCATATCTATTGCATTTTGAAGCATATCATCACAAATAAAAATACCCAGTTTTGAATTCACAACACCATACGGCCCCAGCTTAGCACCAACTACTAAAGGACAACTTCGAAGCCTTCGTTTGGCAAATAATGTGTTAGCATTGGTTTCAAGTTGTTTACGAATCCATCTGGAATTCTCCCCAACTAAACCTAGTTGTGATGACAATACCACAGTAGTACTATATGCTATTATTGCCATACAAGGACAAAAAATATACACTAATATCTGTACTTTACCGTAAAGATTAAGCGTTCCGTAAGTGGCAAATGAACATAAGAAGATTCCGAAAAATATAAGCTGTGTAAAGTATTCACTCAAAACCTCATTCAAAAAGGTCATCATATACTGTGTAATTCTGAACCGACTGTAAATGAATTTCGACAAATTTTTAGACGAGGAAAAGGAAAGTTTAGAAAAACGAGCTGTATTGCTAAAACAAATTACATTTTCAGATGCAGACAGCGTGAGTTGAGTAATTGATATAAATATTGATCCAATATTGGCCTCTATTAGACTGTATACCATGGAAGCTAACAGCTTTACAAATATACTCGTTCCAAAGCAAACCTGCAAAGGACAATAGGAAACCACGAAGGGAATCATAAACCCAAAAAAGATCCATACGGGAATAACACTGGTCATAGCCCAAACTATGGTTTCCCTAATAGTATAGCGTAAAGTTTTGGATTTTTCTTGATTTGTATTAAAATTCAGTGGTATCAGTTTACATCCTTCTGTGATAAAACACTGTAGAAACTGATTTTTTGTACAAATCAAACGGGTTGTTGAATTCAAAACGGCAAATACACATAAGCATATGCCATTAAAAGCCACTTCTTCAAATGGTTTCTTTTTGTAGCAGTTCCACTGGCTGTACATGTAAAACAATCTGACAATGTAGTATGGAAAAATTAGTCCAACGACCGAATATGTAGTCCAGCGAAATATTTTGTAATATTTTTTGTTGTATTTGGGATGATCGCTGAGAATTTTCAGTTCGTTGTCAAGGTAGTACGGCATGGGTAGATAATTTTGGATTTTGGCGTGAGCCTTGAATGTAGAATCTGTGAACGACATTGCAACAAAATTGGTTTGAAATTAATAACTTTGTTTTAAACAGAGATAACTGTAAAGTTTTTGGGGAACTTAGATTATTTTAACCTTTTTGAAAGCAACGAATGACAAATTGATTCTTATAGTCATGCATTGATGTATATAACTTTTAAACTCCAGCTCAGATAAAATTCATTTGCTTATAATGGTTCAAAAATGGCTTGATAGGATTCAGTGAGTTGGACTAGTATTTGGATGAACGTATGTCACATAACTACGGTCACATACCAAAAAAGGTTTGTCTGGATTCTATAGAAGCAAAGAAAAGTGGATGTGGGCACTTATTACAAAATACTAAATTATGAAACAAGTCATGTCAAGACATGAAGAAAAGACGTAGATGAATCTGAACGTATTCTTACATGAAATGACATGTAATCTGGCAACCGTCTTACATCGGCGTCTTTACTTCATTAAACCTTTAATTGGTCGTTAGTTCAAAAAGTATTTAGTTTTTGACCAGAATCTCTTGACAAAATTTGAACACAAAACTTTGAAGTATCGATTGGTACAATTTCAAAAATCGCCCATTTAAAAAGCATGTAACTGTTAGTTGACCGTTACTTCATCTTTTTTGAATTTAAGACCATGGTGTATTGACGAAAATTTATCACAATTCGTCGATCTATCGATTGGTAGAATAATATTTTTCCCATTGAAATAGCATATAACCGTTAATTGACCGTTACTCCTTTACCGTTAAGCCGATTTGGATGAAAAATTACCTTGACCGGAGGAGTCCGTAGACCGAGTTTGAAAAGAATCGGTCAAAATGTTTTGAATTTCGTGCGCGTACAGACGGACAGACCAACTAACTAAGTGCATAACTACGATTTCATCTTTGATTCATCTACGTAATAAATTGGTAAAGATAATTAGTTTGATCAAGCTTCAGGCTTGTGTAATATATGCGCATGATAAAGTATTGAAAATAGAAAAATGATTATTATGTTTATGTAGTTTCTGAAGAACTAAAGGAACGAGATTGTATTTAAATTTAATTATTTTGAGTAAATTCAAATGAAAGTTTAAATCAGTATATAACAGAATAGTTATTAAAACTGGGATTGAAAATTAATTTGAAAGTATGAAATTTGATTTCAACGGCTTAATGTTCTTTTTCAATTTAGCTCTAAATTCAATTACTTTTGCGAATATATAACTTGTTATTATCATTTTTCATAATTTTTACGAAAGTTAAGATTATAAAAAGTGATACTTATAACAATATGTTGCCAGCAAATTCAATTTTCGTATAGCTATTTCTAAAAATAATCATTAAACTATGCGCAAAAATAATTATTTGTTATATATATTTTTTCGATCGGCACTCATAATTTTTAGTTGATAAGTTTAATAGAACTAGTACTAAAAATGGATCATTCTAATATATATATATGGCTTAAATATTTTTCAACAATTTTAATATATTACGTTTTGTAATATTAAATATATATAAATATAAATGATGGCGAGGGCTATGAGAAAATGGAAACTGGAAAAATTCGACTGATCAGTAATAATAAATAAACAATGTCAAAATTAAAATTTACCTAATGTATTAATCATCATAACGACGTAGCTGAAACGATGTAATGAAATAATTGACAAAGAAGAACAATATCGAAACATTTTGTTTTATGGAATCATATATTAATTTATTGATGATTCATTTGCAATATATATCATTTGGGATGCCATAATACTCAAATTGCTGTTGTTTTTTTTACAGGAAATAAACCAGAACCATCATTTTTATGCATTCTAAGGAAACCCGTAATGTCATAACAAACTAAGATACAGCTAATTTAGAACCATTCTGATACTCAAATTTTGCATTGTAATCAAATTACTTCCTAGATTTTTTTGAAGTAAATCAGAAGAACGTCGGATTTTTTTTGTATGTTTTAAGTATAAACAGCATTTCGTCCTAATTTTTTTTAACGTCGATATTAAAATGTACGAAGAAATAGTAGTCTCCTTCAGAAGAAGTATGAAATAATAATGACACAAATGATTTGTGATTGTGTTGTCTTTTAATGCTTATAATTTCCTGTTTTAACCAAAAACCAAGTACACCATAATCTTAGTGCAAGTTTGTCTTGTAGTGCATGTTAGCGGCTTATAATTTCTTCGTAGAAATGAACTTACAATGCAAGTTTACACACAGTCCATTGAGAAGACAAATGAAAAATCACCAAAATGGTAAGTAAAAGTTACATTTGCAAATTGTAATAAATTAATTTTTTTAACAACTCATGGCTAATGTTTCACATATTTCGTCTTATCGAACAGTCCGTGGAGTTGAGTTTGAGGGAATCAAATTTTGATAAATATTGTTATGGTTAAAGTCAATGATAAATTAAGTCAGAAAATATTAGGGCTTAAATGTCAAACCCTTTTGTGAAATATTTGAATAAATAATTAAGTAAATTGGATATAACTTTAATACAAACCAAAGTTTTTCATACTTAAAAATTCGTACATATTTGAAATTAAAAATAACACGAAACTCCCATCACTGGTAAACATATAATACGTAGTTTAAGTTTAACAATTATCAAAATGTGATCGGAACTAATATTCCACTTTGTTTCTATAACAAAAGTAATATTTTTTTCTAGATTTTACATAAACACATCACAAGAATCCTCTATGTACACAAGAAGCTTCCGAATTAAAATAAGGAACCGATCCATAAGGATACTCGACAGGACCACTGAAGTCATCCCTTGTATTTACATTCATTGGAAAATCCCCATTTACCACAAGTTCCCTTGTTTGAGCATTAGTCTCCAGCCAATCCTCAATAACCTCTGGCTCTCTAAAAACCACATCTCTCCCACATGACCCAACATGAGGAAAGGTTTGATAAATCTCTTTCAATTCCTCCCTCCTTTCTCTATTCCACTCAACCCGATTATCCGAAATATCCGTAATTGTACGCCTATTCAGTCCCCTTGGAGATGGTGGAACTGCAACCCAATCCAGTTGAGACTGCCTCCACGTCACATTCCTTACACCCAAAAATCTTTCCCTTAAATCTGGGGAAATGATTCCACTTCGGCAAAAGCTGTATTCCGGAAGTGGGCCATAGAAGAATATAAACGCCAAACACATCTCGTGTCTTGTACGATATCCTCCAACAATCGTTCCATTAGTCCAGGTATTGTCGTAAGTACAATCTGTCGAATAAAAAATACACAAATCAAATTTATAAATTTCGGAATATCTTTTAAGTCAAATTTACAAAATTGGGAATAATTTTTAAATCGAATTTTAAAAAAATGGACTAATTTCTAAATCGAATTTACAAATTTTGGACTAAGTTTTAATTCGTTTCAAATATAATTATTTTAACTCACCAGTAACCAAATGGTCTCCAGGTAAAACTCTAACTTGTTCCCTTGGCAATCCCCTATTCTGTTGAAACCCGTTGCTATAGTTATCATCATTCAAAATCCAAGGTAGTTCCCTATTTCCCCGAAAATGATGCAGTCTCAATCTCCTTCCTGACGTATGACTATGCAGTATACTAGCAACAACTGTGATACCCTCTTTAGGTAGCATTTTCTCTGTACATTCTCTACTACAATGACCAAACATTCTAATTTCCGGTGTTTTTGGTGGAATTAAAAGTGACTCAGGTAATCCAGGTACATCATGACCTATCATCATCGCACTTGCATCATTCTCACGTAGCTTTCGCGTGTAAAATATATTAACTTGTAAACCAACCGCAATATTTGAATTTTGGTTAGGATTATCGTAATGAGCTTGAAGCATGTAGTATTCGTCTTCATTCGAATCTTCATTAAATGGAATGCCAACATGATCAGGTAGAAAAAAATCTCGTCCACCCAAAGCCCATCCGTAGTAAATTTGTGTGCAGAAATGGAGAGGCATTTCACCTGTCGCTGGCAGATAATTCGAATAGCAAGTTTGATACTCTTCACTTCTCGCAAATGGTTCGAATAGAGAATTAATTGAAATTCCTTTGGGGGCTCGACAACGATGAAAGAGAATATGATGACTGTAATTACGACTTTGTTCGTTATCGAATTTAACGTTATAGCCAATAATGTGGTGTTTTCCATGTAGTCTTGGTGCTTTACGGATGGTACAAAGGTAAGATGTTTCAGTGTTGGGAATACGAAGGTTGCTCGAAATTGTCCAAGTTTGGATGGAGTTGTCCGATCGAATGTGTTGAGGAGATGGGGTGTACTCAGGATCCAATAGGTAAACATCGTAGGTTCCATGGTTCAATGAGTTTGTAAGGAAATTCCCATTTATGTTATCATCTTGTCCATAAGCCCATATTAAGGTTATCTTGCTTTCGGTTATTCGGTAGTCTTGATGGTCGCAAGTGTCAAGTTCACGAGAAAATCTGAGAAAAGTATGACCACGTTTTTCCCAAAAGGATTCCAAAACGTAGTCTTGAGTGTTGTCGGTTTGAAGATGCTCATTGAAGCGTCCTGTGTTACTATCCTAAAAAAATAATTAAGTTTGTAGTTTAAATTTAGAGTCATATTTTTAAAAAATGATGGAAATTTAAATGCCAGTTATTTTTCGAAATCATACCAAAAAGTAAGATTGGAAATTGTGTACGACTCCTCCGATTACAACATCCTGTCCACTTTTTTCCCCTTCGTCCCTTGCCAATCCAAATAATACCCATCCTCGGGTTTTGACTGTTACACTGAAAGTAATTCGACTTGCATTCTGATTGACAAACCATTCTAAGTGGTAGTTTTCCTGGGGATCTAAATACGCTGCACGGTGGAATGGGTCATTCCCCACTTTAAAGCTATATACATTCCCTATTAATACGTAAAATATTGCACCAATTTCAAATAGCAATAAAAAATTAATTAGAGAATTATTAAGTGAAGTCATGATGATAAGAATAATGTACTCTTTCGACTGAAAGGCTTGCCGACCAATCATTCCATATTTAATAATAAATATTTATTATTGAGTAGATTTAAATAAGGTTATTTTGTACAAAGTCGACTTGCTAATTAGATTTTATTGTCCTTTAGGCGTGCACATCCATAAGTTTCATCAAGTTGGTTAATCACAAGTCAAACATTTGAGTAAAAAAAGTGCACGTTTGGTTGAAGTTGGTATTTTGTGGGCTTGGGTAATTTGCGTTTCTGTACAAAAGGGGTGTGTTCGCTGTACAAGTTTATACACTTGCCTAAAACTCAAGCTTAAAAAATATTAAGAATATTCATATTCAATAAACCGTAACATAATATTTCACCTTCGCCATGAAGGAATTTGGTTGTGGATGAAAAGTTACAAGTCAAGATTAAGTCGATCGCATTCGATATGCTTGATATAATATTCACTTAAAACGTATTGACAAAAAAAGGTTTAAGATCAGTTAACAAATTATATCGCTCTTATAAATCTTCACATTTCCACCTAATAATCCACTCCCTACAATTATTGAAGTCGACGTTCATAAATAAAAAAATATATTATTCATGGATATTTGCTCTGTTGGCTTTTTACTACATGATTGCATGTTTATTAAATGTAAGCATGAATATTTAAGCAGATGAACATGACTGATCAAATGGGATATAATAGCATGCCATAATATATATCGTGCAAAGACACTGTTGTTTTTACTAGTATGCCAGCAACGTACATTTATATTTCCTAATTACAGCATCAACGTTTAACTTACTTGTTACGTGTTTTTAGTCCAGTTTTACTACACAACGGGATGCAGCTGTCGTCTGAAACCCTTCATCGTACATTTTAAGCATGCATGCGATTATCCCCTAATTCAGGCTTGGGATATGGCCATAAGTTTTTGTAACCGTTAACACACTCAGTGGGTATTACATCATATTACTGGAACTGCATTCGATTTTTGGTCGAACCATCTGCAAATCGTAACGTTTGATCGCTGAAATTTATGAATATTATGCATGGTCCACCTACAACACGCCATGTAGCTACACGCACATGCACGCAAATAATATATTTGCAATATAAAAATAGGTTACACCAGGTTATTATTATTGATGGAATAGCAAAGGAAATATTTTGTGAGAAGCTTTAGGCAATAGTATGCGGTTTATAATCGATCGTTTTGTTCGTTGTGCCTGTAATAAAAACCTTGCAGTTTCACTTTGGGATATGCACCTAGTTTGTACTGAGTAATCACAGGGAACGGTTGTCAAACGGATAGAAAAAATCGACAAGAATTATTTAAACTATTATTTTCTTTAAATAAATAGATAATTCGCAATGAAGTTACTTTTGTTTTCTTCATCCTCTGATAGTTTCACATTTAGTCCACCCTATGGTGGGAAAAAGTGCATCCCACTTCCAGTTATAAAATTTTCACCACAAAACTCAGAAAGAAATGAAAAAGATGTTCTAGCCAAACGGTTGCGGTATCTTAACGATACTTTTCCCAACAAAGAATGGTAATAAAAAATATTTAATTTCAACTGTAACATTTTCTTAGAAAATGATAATAATAACAAAATATTATTTTTTAGGACTTTAAATTTAGAGATTTGCTTTAACGACATGAGGTCACCTAAATTAGATCTTGCTCTGGAAGGAGATTTGCTAAAAATCCTGCATGATACTTTATATTTTGGATGCAACAGTGAACCCCTACAGGTTTCTATTCAGGCAGAAGTATCGTCAAGAAAATGTAACATATTTATTCCCCCGTTACCAGCAGTGATTACAGCTATAAGTAAATATTTTCAAAATAATACTTTTAGAATAATGGATTTGTTAAGGAATGTGCATGTATTTGATAATTTAAATATGATTGATTAGATATGATTGCTGATACGAAGCATATTCGGTACATTCAAAAGGACGTTCCCTTACCAGAAGTTTTGGTACCATTTAATTGTCAGCGACTTGGACAAGAAGGTAGTCTGCAAAATGTGTGGAATTTCAGAAGTGAACTCGATTGGAGCATAACTGTTGAACTTGAGGTGAACAATTTGGTTGATATTGACGGGCTACTTCCTCTTGTTTCCGAGAAAAATGCAAAGATTCTCGAAGAAAAGCTGTTTTGTGATTTTGAAATTATTTCTTGTGATGGAATTTCAGTACCTTGCCATAAGGTTATCCTCAGTGGTAAATAATCACTAATTTATTACAAATTGGAATCTATATTGTTGATTTGTTAATTGGATTTTTTTTTTAATTTGAGTTTGTAGGTAGCTCTGAGTATTTTAAGAAAAAATGTGCGGGGAAGCCTAACAAACCATCTACAAATGCATTCACAATGGACATGACCGAAGAAAGCATAAATGCCCTTTTGAAATTTATTTACTCTGGTGAAGTTCATAAGCCCATGCTGAGTAGCATCACAGCTCTCGAACTTTTTCAGGCTGGATACAAATATGGCATTGTTGGCTTAGAAAAAGTTATGGGGGCCATTTTTCTTCAAAAGTCAAGTCAATGGTACAATGTTGACGTGGCGTTTGAATTGTTAAGATTTTTGGCTAGTTATAAAGGAGTTTCCAGGTCAGGATTAACAAAAAAGGCTATCCAGGCATTGGCGGCGTAAGTCTTATATATAATTTATATATATATGTATATATATTATTTATTTAATCCCTCCGTCGCTTAAAAAATAATTTTTTGTACTCATTTTATTAAAATGATTTTAATGTAGAAATTCTGATGAGCTTAGCAACTGCATATTGGTTAAAGAAGCTTTCACAAAATCCCCACTATTAGCTGTCCAAATGTTTGGAATGATGGTTTATGAGATGAAGAATAGGGTTGAATAAACTACTTTAAAGTGTGTACATTTGATACCATTAAAATGTTTTTAATTGGAAAGTACACCGTAAATGACGTTTTTGGTCTAAATAAGCTAAATATTTACAATGACTGCTGTTGCTCTATTTTTCAAGTATTT
>JAQFZH010001671.1:0-19953 GCA_034695485.1 Entomobrya nivalis
GAAATTTAAGTTCTTTTGTTCTTTAATTTAAATCCTTCAGGATCGGTCAACGCGCAGTCGGTATCTGCTAGACAATCTAACAGCTTGCTATTTTTGCATGGTCGTATTTGGATTGGTTGGTACTCGTTCAGTTTTTTTCCAGACCCAGCGTTCTATTTGGTTTCAGATACCAACTACATAAGCGTTGGTTGAAAAACAGCAAGGAATATATGGAAACAATTTCCACCAAATTGGTGTTTAGATTTGCTAAACAAAATCACACTTCATTTCTTGCTTGCATACCGCATACCACGTGACCCCATGCACAAGTATTCAACACACGTAAAAAATAAATTGCATCTGAATTTCCATCTAGAATCATACGCCTTTATATAATGAGCCATTGTTCATGTATAAATGCATGTATTTCTTTTATAACTCAAAACACAAAACAGCTTGTCATTTTTATTTTGTGATTTAGCTCGGATATAAATTGGGACGAGGTAGCAAGTGAAGTGAATTGGTTATATTGAAATTTGTCTTGAACTGGGTAATGATGAGATTGATGAGCTATCAGTCGCATCTCAGAAGCTTGAAGCCTATTTAATGGTTAGTTAAACTGACAAGATGATAAGTAGTTATTCTAATGTCCCGCCATGATTATATGACATGCCACGTAACATTTGGTTTGGCTTCACTTTCTCTTCTAGTTTGGCATGTTTTCTGTTTGTGTTATGCTGAAGACAAAAATATTAAATAGTATTGGTTTTTTTGAATATTATTTTTTGTGGAAATGTTTTCGGAACTGATATTTCGTTCATTCATAAATACAAATCATCGATCAAGGTGGTGGATATATGAAAGTTGGACTATTTAAAATTGGCAATGCATAAATAAATGTTTACATATATCTCAATCAGGCTGAGGGGATGTTTCCATCATTTTGTGGAAGAAGTGAGAGTTATTTTTGTATTAGAAAAACATCGACATGTGTTATCCTGTGGAGATGTGTATTTCCATGAAGCTTTTTGCCAGTGAGTCACCGATTACAATCAAAATCTGTACTAAAAATTTCCAAGAGACAATTCTAAGTGCTTTGTTACATATATAATTTGTACTGGTTGCACAATGTTAAACATCCGGTTGTTATTGTGAAAATATATAGCAGGATATGGGATGAGCGGAATACTGGAATAATAATATTTGTATGAAACGCTGGATATTATTTTATAAAATATATAATTGACTTTTTTTCTAGTTTCATACAGAAATTACATTCGAATACCCAATTACAGGGATAAATATTGGACAATTTAACTAGCTTTTAGTAACTTTGATGGTAATCCTCATTTGATTTTAATCTTGGCTCGAGTAACAACATCCTTCTAAAAGTGTTTTGAAAGTAACGACGTTTCACGTTCGTTTCCCTAGAAACTGGGTTCTTGGTATTACATTTCGCTTTGGTTTATCAAAACATCAAAGTGTTCTTAATAAGTAGTTACCTAATATAAAAAATTGGGTTCTTTGTAATAGGACATCAAAGCAAACTCGAATTATTGAATAATTTGTGTTGTTTATGTCTGAGATTTTCATGCATTTATGTAATATCTCTATGTATAATATTTATGAAATATGTGGTTTCCTAGTTGAAGATTAATAAAAGCAAGTACAATTTGTGTTACATTGTTACATTTTCTTTTATGTAGAAAGTAAGTGAAAAATATCAAACCGATTGAAATTCTTTTGAATAAATTACTACTAATTTTCTATTCATGTAAAAAAGATTGCTAGTGCAGCAGAATTCTATGGTAAATTTATTTACACGGAAAGCATATTCAAATACATGTTTGGAAGTATATTATATTACCTATTTTATATATTAGATTTTTATATATGGTTTTCTGATTAAGTAACATATACGTATTTTTTTCATGTTTTGCATTAAGTATCATATATATAGTAAACATAGTAGTAATAATTTGCATAATTGTAATAATGTTTAAAAACGAAAATATTTGTTTTCAATTTATAAGCTATTTGTATAATTTAATTGTATAATTAATTTATGACAAATCTTAAACAAAACGTTTAATTTGACAATTCATCACACTTACAGTATTTATAACCTAAAGATTCTCCACGCCGTAAATTTAAACAATTGTTTCGATTTTAGTATCGTTGTCGGGTTGTGCATGCACCATTGCCAGAACACTAACAAACTTAGCTGGAGTTGGTTCCATATCACTGGTTGATATTTCTGAGCTATCTAGCCCACCTGTAGTATACTCAAAGCTTTCACCCTCATTCTCAAAATATCTTATAATTTTATTACCTTCATTTTCATATGATGGTGATGGTGTATTGTCAGCGGACAAAGAGAATCCCTTAGTATTGCATGCACAAATTTTCATATTTTGATTGAGATCCAAAAGTAGCAAATTTATAATTGGATTTATGGCAAATAGGACAAGTGTACTTGAGCTAGTGAACTTGCGGACAAAACTGTTCTTGTCTATTATTGTCTCAGTTAGCCAACCTTGTTGTGAATCTTCAAGATATTGGTTACTATAGGATACCAGTCTGAGTGCAAAGTTGAAAAATCCAATTGGCAACCACACGAGTATGAAGGTAGCCAAATGAACGAGTGTAAATCGAAGAGATCGTATTGTATCTGTCAGGGTTTCATTTCGAGTGTGCTAAATAGAGAAAGGTAAATAAACTCACTATATTGAAATATTGTGTGAAATATTAGGTAAGTTTTAATACAAAGGTGTTGCTTTGAATAAACATATTTTACCGAAATTTCGTAGATGAAAATTAGCCTCAAGCGGATTTTGAAAAATACTGAAACATTTAAATACAACAAAAGTTTTAAAATTTCAAAGAATTTATTTTTGAAAACAAAAAATTTCGTACTTACCGAACGCCATGTAAAATGTTACCATCAAATGAAAAATTACAAATCTTGAGATTTCGATTAAGAGTGTTGCCGTGTCACTTCCTAATATTGAAACCTTCTTTAAAAAATATACGATTATATTTATTATTGTGTAATATTTTTTTAGAAACCAAATTTAATTGATCAAATATATTTTCTTACCAAAGTGCAGTTTGCATACAAAGTGGTTTGAGGCTTTGAAATAAACTCTTGTTCTTCTATGGAGAAACGTTTAAATGCCTCTAGAACTCCTTCAAATAGTGGCAAAATGCAGACAAAGATTATGAGCATTTTAGTTTCCAGACGATTTTGACATGTCGATTGCAATCCATTAGCAAGTTTATATACAACAGCTATCATGTTTGCTGAAAATCCAGAAAGAAGAGTCGCTAATATTTTTTTTAAAGAATGACACTTTAAAAAATGTAAAATGTTGGAAAAAAATATAATTTTTACTTACTTTCAAAAAATCCCAGAAGACGACATTGAATTGGTCCTTGGGAGTTTATTAAAGTGTCTGCTTTTTCTAAAACCGTCATAACCAAATAACCAATTGTTATTACAGATAGTTGTAAAACAATATAGTTGGCAGAGGGCTGTCGTCGTCGTCGGGTCCGGAATACAATATAAATTATTCGTAAATTAGCACAAATGCTGAAAAAAACGAATATGTAAAATAAAGCAAGAACAGTATCGTTCGTTAAGAAAACATCGCGATAAAATGGTTCTGGTTTTACTGAATCCATTTTTTCTGATTATATTTATTCTACGTGTTTATAATAAGAAGTCTTTCTATCACCAGATACTTTTGGATACTGATTTTGTTTAGATGGATTCGTTTGACAAAGGTAGGTTTGTAGATGCGAAGCTGGACATATTATAAAATGCAGAGTGGGCGTTGGGAGTGGAGGCTTTCGTTAAGAAGCAGCATGCAAATAAACTTTTAGCATTGGGTTGACATTTTGCTGCGCTTTAAAACGACCAGTTTTTGCCGGTTATTTTCTGTGAAAATATATATAACTGTGATTGCATTTATTGGGATACTGCTAATGCCTTGTTTGTCAAAGGTTTTCACATGATAATTATGTCGAAAGTGAAGTAATATATATTGTTTGTTTCTTCTAGTGCTCCTTACAGTATGAGAAACGAACCCTTACATAAAACAGAATGTTCTCTCAAATGAGAGAAGATAGAAAACAAATTGTTCAATTTTTATCTCATTCGTATTTGAAATTAGGATTTGCTGCCTCAAACATGAGACATAAATCAGTGACGAAATTTTCAGAACAATTTAGAACAACTTTGGGGAAATATAGTTCATTTTTGGGGCAATTTGGGACAGCTTTAGGGCATTTTGGGACAACTTTGGGGCAATTAAGGACAACTTTGGGGCAATTTAGGACAACTTTGGGGCAATGTGGGACAGCTTTGGGGCAATTTGGGACAACTTTGGGGCAACTTTGGGGCTATTTGGGACAACTTTGGGGCAATTTCGGGCAACTTTGGGACAACTTTGGGGCAATTTGGGGTCAATTTGGGACAACTTTGGGGCAATGTGGGACAGCTTTGGGGCAATTTGGGACAACTTTGGGGCAACTTTGGGGCTATTTGGGACAACTTTGGGGCAATTTGGGGTCAATTTGGGACAACTTTGGGGCAATTTGGGGTCAATTTGGGACAACTTTGGGGCAATTTGGGACCACTTTGGGGCAATTTGGGGTAAATTTTGAACAACATTGGGCCATTTTCGGATAGCTTTGGGACAACTTTGGGGTCAATTTGGGGCAACTTGGGACAACTTTGGGGCCAATTTGGGACAACTTTGGGCCATTTTGGACAGCTTTGGGACAACTTTGGGGCAATTTCGGGCAACTTTGGGGCAATTTGGGAAAACTTTGGGGCAATTTGGGACAACTTTGGGGCAATTTGGGACAACTTTGGGGCAATTTGGGACAACTTTGGGAAAACTTTGGGGCAATTTGGGACAACTTTGGGGCAATTTGGGACAACTTTGGGGGCAATTTGGGACAACTATGGGGCAATTTGGGACAACTTTGGGGTCAATTTGGGACAACATTGGGTCATTTTTGGACAGCTTCGGGGCAATTTGGGACAACTTTGGGGGCAATTTGGGACAACTATGGGGCAATTTGGGACAACTTTGGGGTCAATTTGGGACAACATTGGGTCATTTTTGGACAGCTTCGGGGCAATGTGTGACAACTTTAGGGCAAATCGGTACTTATTTGGGACAACTTTATGCTCCCATGTGACCACTTTGGGGCAACTTTGTCCACCTGTGAAGCAACTTAAACAACCTTTGGGGTAACTTAAGACACCTATGTGGCAAGTTAAGACATCGTTGGGGAACCTTAAGACAACTTTAGAGAAGCTTTTGACACTTGTAGGGCAATTTAGGACAACTTTGGGTGGTGAGGTTATAAACTGTAAAAAATCCATTATTTTACCATCCACAGTAAAATGGCAGTACACCGTACGTTTCGGCACACGAGCCATGCTGACTAAATTTGAGTCAGCTCCTTTCGGTCTAATGCAGGTCGTGTCCGTGTTCTACTAAATAATCAACTCAATAACATCAAAGGAGCAAAAAGTCGGATTGTTAGGCTAATGACCAAAGAGCAGAAAGAAATGTTTTCACCAAAAGTTCCCAGTTTTGCCACTGGTTATATACCAGTCGCGTGATTTTTTACACCATACAGACAGCACAAGGCCAAAATAATTGTCTTCAAATTTTTGGTGGTAGTTGGGCAGCTGAGTGAAAGCAGAGTGATTTTTTTTTTCAAAAAATAAACTTTTTTTTATTATTTTTTCACCAAAAACATGAATTTAAAAAAGTATGAGTAAAAACGTGACCCAAGGTTCAAACAAGGACAGGCCAGAGTCTAATTATCAGACCGCTGAAGTATCACCAGCAGTTCTGGAAAATACTTTGGGAACCTCAGCAGCTTCAGCCATTCCTTCAACGTCAACATTTCCAAGTCCATCTGTCACCATCACCATCAATTCTTGGGATGCTGAAGACGTGCTGATTAAAAGGTTTGCAGAATTGTACTCTCAACCAGACTCGGCGGATGTTTCCATAATTTGTGGGAGAAATCATGACAATTTGAGAGCACATCGACACGTGCTATCCTGTGGCAGCGTGTACTTCCGTGAAGCGTTGTCAGTAAGCTAATTAATATTGACCACAGATCAGATCTGTACTTCAAGTGCTTATGAAATTTAACAGTTATGTTTTTTGTACAGGTTGCACCATGTAAACATCCGGTTGTCATTGTCAAAAATATCGCTGGAGATGTAATGAGCCGAATTCTGGAATATATCTATTTGGGTCAAGTAACGCTGAAAAGTGAAGTCGAATTCAAGCTTTTTCTAAGCTCAGCCAAATATTTACAAGTGTATCGTATTCAGGATGATCAATACTCTGTAACCACTTGAGATTATTGTCAACTGCGGTTGTATTTTAAATGCCATATATTATTATTGTTTAATTCATAAAAAATGATAGTTGTACATTTTTCAAATTGTTTTCAATTAGTATAATTACAAAAAAGTATAGAATCAATTCACTTTGTTATATATTTTCACTTTTCAGTGAGTAGTCGATTTTGAACTACTATCCGTTATTCTACTAAAACAAATTGGACTTAATTATTTTCAGTTTCAAAATAATAAATATAAATTGAAGATAAATGGCGGGAGTAAAAAACCACTGATTTTTTTTTCTCCATACTGCTCGAATTCCACAGGGACCGAATTCTTCTGGAGAAAATGTTCTTCCGCAGTTCTCACAGCTATAGACCTCCACAGTTAGGTTCTCGTCTTGGTTATCCTTTATCAGGTGCTTTTCGAGCATTAGAAAACTTTTACAAGTGAAAATCACAGGATTCTTGGGAACATTTTCGAACTTTTTTCCTGTTCGTGTTTGTTTTTTCTAGGTGGATTTCCAAGTCGAATGGGGTCTCTGCGGAATAAATGGAATTGGGAACAGATGCGGTACTTTTCAGGGGTCTCGTGTAAGGAAAGGTGCTTGATAAGGTTCTCGTCAAAGCCAAGAAAAATAGCTGAGCAGTGGGAACACTTGAGTTGTTCGAGGTTCTCAAAATAAAAATTTGTCACGGTTTTCGGATTCGTTTCCATTGACCACTTTTGGACCCAGACCTGAAATGGATCTTTGAAGTAGAAGCATGTAATGACTTCACTTTTACAGCTGGTTATGATGGGGGCGAAGGTCACTGTGAAGGCTAATCTTGGTCCTGAATGGGATCATCATCATTCAAATCCATATGGGTATTGAGCATCGTCAGCGGTTTCCAATTCTTGGTCTGTTTTGGGGTCCGGAATCGGAGGGATTTTTTTCTGGAATACTTGATTTGATCCTCTTCGTCACCAGCTTTCGTCACAATTTAAATCTAAAAAATAATTAAATCAAAACCAATTAAATTTTTGTTTTTAAAATTAGCATTTTTTTTGTACAAATGAATTTATTTACCTGTAAATATTCATTTGCTCACTTGACCATCCCGTTACCAAGTCAGTCCACTCCACTTGCAATTCCTCGTATTCTGCAAAATCCTCTCCTTCATTGTATCCTCTTAATTATTGACATAATTAAATTTAACGTCTCTTCCAGTTAACTACACTTTTTCGGAATTTCCTGACACCAACTCAACGGCATCTCCAACAGTTTCCGTAAAAAATGAACTATGAACACTTGTTCCAAATTATTTCCCAAACGAATACTTGTTCGTTCCAGCTCCACGAATATTTAAGCTTGCTCCTCATTCCTCATCGCTTATCAGTCAGGTTTATCATTACCCTTATCATCTTCTGTTTTCACTCTTTTCACAAATTCTAACAAAATCTGACAGGTTTCTAAAACAAATTCAAAATCAATGAAATTTGGGAGAAGGGAGGCGGTGTTGATGCTCGGGTTCTGATTATCACTCATCTCGAACTTTTCCCCTTTTTTTAAGCTGGCGGTTGTGAACGATGATGATGGAGATTCCTCCATTTTTAATTAAGTTACAATTAGTTTTATAGCCCATCACAATTTTTTTTATTGTAACCAAAAAAAAAACGAAAAAGAAAATGTTTTCACACAAGTCAGCTGATTCAGTTGAGACTCAGACACAAACACAATATATACTATGCACAGTATGTATACCACCGTTTATAGTACACACACATGTTATTGTTTTGCTTGTGCATCGACATCGACTTTTTCAACCTAATTTATTTCAAGGAAAACAATAGTTTTAATTGTTAACCTATTAAAAATGGATTCAATAGCAAGTAGTTCCTCAAATTCCTCCAAATTACCATTAAAATCCCACCACTGCTTATTTTGTGGGATGACATTCACCACAACCACAACTGGTTACAAGACAGATAACAAATACAACTTGAATGACATCTTTAATTTTGAAGCTGGCAATGGCAATGAAGATCCAGTCTTCGAGTCCACTTACCACCATGCCATTTTCCTGGTCCGTGAACACTTCAAAAAGAACCCAAAATTTGGGAGGATAGAGCTGTGGGCGCTTTGTGGAATTTATGACATTGCCAAATTTGTGTGGTGTCGAGAGTGTGACATGTTCCTACAAAAATTGATTGAGTCAAACAACTCAATTTTAGAGGACAAGGTGGGCAAGCAAAAATTAATACTAAAAAAAAACCACAAACATAACCATTTAAATTAAACAAGTTAATTAATTTTCCCCTTTGCTAAATTTTTTTTTTCAGGCTTACATGATAACCAAAATAGAGGAGCTAATAAACCGAATAATTAGCTCAACCTTCCCATCATTATCCCAGGAGGAGTACACACAGGAGTTCGACATCCACCCCCGAGTTCATCAATTCAAACAAGAAATAATTAAAAGTGCCCAATTATATTTATTAATTACCAACTCAACAATTAAGTTAAAATATAGTACTAATTTTTATTTCATTTTTTTCACAGAACACACCACCGTCAACGTGACCAATAAAACAGCCAATCCTTCCCAACTTCCACCACAATCTCCAAAGCCACAGCAGACCCCGCGCCCAACCTCCTCCAGAGTATCTCCCAAGGATAACCCCTTATCAAAACCTGTGCCCTTCATCAAAAAGAGAATCTCTTCTACCCATACCCATCATCACCCCACCCACATCCCAAAAATTAATCGTAATTGCTTGTCCAAAGTTCAAAGTCCACCTTTCAAAATACTCGGCTCCCCACGCTCCTCAGCACCGGAAACCAACACAGAAACCAGAAATACTGAATATCACCAGCTTCTCAACCACATCCTCCACGGCCACAAGTATCCCGCCCTTATGCCCATGTACCTCCTCCCCCCTCCCCCTTCAGTTCCCGCCCTAATCTCCCCCCACGACCAACTTCTCATGTATTTCAACGTCCCCTTCCAAAAAACGGCAGAATCCGTAGTATGCCTGTATCCCTCCTGCACCTTCTCCTTCCCCATCACCCGCTTCCTAACCGAACAATTTTCCATTGGCATTTTGCGATCCCACATTCTCCAAAATCACCGCAGGGGATACTTCTCCCCTGGAATAAATCAGTATTACTTTTGCCACCGTTGCTCCACCTATTTGGATAACCGCTTGGCTTATAGTGAACATCGAAGGTCACTCCACTCTCAAACGCCTACTCCAGTAATGCCGCCCGTTCTCTGCCCTGTTTGTGGAGCCAATCTTCCATCAAATGAGATTCTTCTTGAGCACATCCGCTCCCATAAATCCCCCGAAGAATTGGCCATGCGACGAATTATCGCAGATATTTAAATGATTTATCACAAGATAACCCACACGTACCCTTAACCAAATATCATGTCAAGTTGAATTTAATTTGAAATTAATATATTTCAAATATAAGCGTATATTTAATTTGTTATTGAGACGAACTTCGTGTATATTAAATGTGTTCATTTTAAACATTTCCATTTGTTATATTTTTTTACTGCTTTAGGGAATCAATTGAGAAGGGTGCCCCAGGGTTTTGCTGGAAGGAGAAAAAAGGATTAAAGTGAATTGATTATAACTACCTGTCAAAGTATTGTGTCAAAAAATAGATAATGATAATTTTTTTGGTAAAAAAAAATTGTGTAGTTTATTTTAAGGTAAATATTTAAGCATGTTAGGCTATTTGACTAAAATTTGTGAAAAACAGTTGGACCATTCAAACTTACAAAATAAAAATAACTAAATATATTTATTTTGGGAGCATTGATAACCATTATATTAATTAACTTAACTAGTCATAGATTTTATTTGTGGTAAATACTATATAGTTTTTTTTAGTGAACATAACTTAATTTATACCTTTTTGTATATTTAAAGTACAATCAGTAATTTTGGTAATTTGTCTGACCATTGTTGTAAGATTACATATGGTATATGATCTCACATACTTTAATGGATAAGATGTCTATTAAAAAGTGTAATTAAGAAATTTATTGAAATTAAAATTGGAAGTGTCAAGCTATTTCTAACTGTTCTGTGTAGAGCACTGGTATATTTGCTGCACTATATGTGAAAAATATTTAGTTTGTAATAAAATAAAAACTTGTCAATTAAATTTTTAAAAGCTAAATTATTTTAAACTGCAACTTATTGGGTCAACTCAGGCAAAATCGGTTAAATTGGTTTAAGCGATTAAAACGGTTTAACGGGTTAAAAATAATCTGCGTTAACCCATCGGATAAACCATAAGATTAAGCTGTAATGCATTTAACATGGCAACAGTTTTAACCCGTAGTCTTAAACTTTACTCCACTCCGGAGTGGAGTATTGGAGAGTAAAGCACAGCGCAGTAGCTGCTGATTTTGTTGGCTATGTCGAAACATGTACTAATTTTCTTTCATTCGGCATTTTAATGTTCGGAATCTAAATTATACAAAAAGTAAAGACATTCAGCGCCATTAATTGCTGTGCACTTTATGATTAAAATGGGACCCTCAACCAACCTCGGTTAAAGGTTAAAATTTTAACTTATTAATCGATAAACTTATAAACTTGGACTTTGCTTGAGTTGACCCATTATTTCTGCATAAGAAATCACAAACCGTTTGTCATTTCGATGCATTTGATTTTTAACGCCTTGTTATGCGAAATGTATTATCGTTGAGCCCATATAAAAATTTATAATGCAAGTTAATCAAAAAACTTCGTCTTGAAAAGAAAAACAATAATTCTGATTATTTTTTTGGTTGACGTTTTTTAATTTTTTAATAATCTTGCACAACCAATCTGGAAAAAAGGAAGAGCAGAAAATATTTGTAGTATTCTCAGCACAAATAAATTTGTGAGTTTTTATTTGTAGATTTGGCTGGGATTTTTGACTAAAATGACCTGATAACCTTTCACCAGCTTTCACCTGTCCTTTTAATAATGTATATTGGCCAAGTGACCTGCTTTGTAACTCAACGGTTTTGATCTCACAGTAGAAATTGTCGGTAGAATTGTACTTTGCTTTTCTACTTGTCAGATCTTCTAGGAAACTACAAATGTGTTGATCGAAGGCAAATAAAGTAGTTTCTGTGAGAGCAGCATGAGTCCTAATAGCTTTTCTATACTTAATGTTTGGTTTGTGCGCTCGAATGTGAAATAATTTCCATTATCTCTTGATAATAAATGGAAACATCAAAGGCATTGTCATTTCTTAGTATTTCGGTATCCAGTTAACTGAAACATCTGCTTATAAAATCGCATTGTGATGTTGGCACTCAAAAATCATGACATGTTTTCGCTTTGGAACAAATTTGTTTAAGTTTCCAACGAAACCTCAAAAATTTTGTCCTTGTTCATTGTTCAACTAATGCTGAATATTTTAGAATAGATTAGATACGCTGTTTGGATAATGATCATAGCAAAGCTTTACCTGGAAGCTCTCTTTTATCATCAGACCAACGGTAAATATTCCCTCGTATAATTATATATAAATGAATGAATGAGCTTCTTGTTTGGGTTTATATGTTGGCCTTTAGTTTTCCATCTTGTAAACTCTTTTTCAGCTTGACATTCCACAGGAAAAAATGGAAAGGTAAATGTGTTTCCTTTTACTTAATTGAATAATTAGATGATTTAGTCGAACATTCGAATATTTGATGGACAGCTATGTAAATAGTACGTTGTGTTCAAATACCATTATTTTTTTTTAGAATCTATTTACGTGTCAAAAAATAATTATGTGGTGACTTTAAAGTGGAAATATGTAGGACTGATATTTTGTTAGCGATTGTGATCTATGCGTTTTTACATCCATCTGTAAATGTCCCAAAACATCAAGTAAAACGAGAAAAACCAGCATAGAACTAGAAACGAGTTTCTTGAACAGGTTGAAGAGATACCATACCAGACCATAAGGGAAAGAAAAACGGAAGCACTAGAACCGAAACAAGATCATCTTCTTGTCGGAGAGCACACAACTCAGTTCACCATTTGAATTTATACGTCCATTTTTGAAAGGTTGCTTTCTCCATTTTATCCTTTGTTTCATAACCTTTCATCCTAGTTGCACAACTGGTCTGGAGAAATGTATTGTGTAACATATAGCAGTATAAAAGTTTTTTTTAAGACAGCATGTTTTACAACCTAAAGATGTTTTCCAGTTAATTGAACCAACTCGCAATGTAATGTCGACGACACGCAAACAGAATATGTGTATTGTGTAAGCTACGAATCAAAATCATAAAAAAAGTTGTTTCAGTTCAACATGAACATTTTAGATTAGATGAGAACGGTGTTTTTTTGGATAATAAAAAATAATCATAAGTTTCACCCAAAAGGATGCTTTCATCACCAATAAAAAAACTGCCACAAAACCAAAATATTCCCTTATTAAATTGCATATGGAGAAATCGAGCTCTCAAATAATTGAGCTGTGCATCTAAGAATGAGTTTTTTTTGAACAGGTTAAAGGAGGCATGCAACTCATGTATTACTCGGAGAGGAAGATAAAAGGATGCACAACGAAAGAAACGAGATCAGTTTTGTTTTGGAAAGCTAACAACTCAGTTCACATTTTATATCCATTTTCTAAGCTAGCTTTCTTCTAGTATGCTAGGATGCTAGTTTAGAATTTAACGAGCTGTCTAAATCAATCTAAAAACCTTTTTTAGGTGGTTTGTACCTATAAGGGATCTTAAGAATAATTAAACTGCGGTGGCTATTTAAGTGAATTCCCTTTAAGAAATATTTAAAATCATTATGAGTACCTTTACTATATTCACAATTTTAACACTTTTCTTTCCCTTTTACACGAGCGCTTTCCTATTGCCAGAATATAAATATAGTATAGATCAGTTTGAATATGAATTTGCAGATTTGAACAAGTTCGACTATAACATTCGTGTAGATACTAATATAAACTTAAAGACTACTGAAAATACTACTATTGACTTGTTACTGTCTTCAGACTCATTAAACCCAAAATTCCCTAAAAATAAAACTTTAAATTTACTCATTACAATTTGCGTAGTGTCATGTTTTCCTTTAATGGTAAATATACGGGTTTTTTATATTGTTTTATTAACTTCAAAACGAAAGTCAAGGTATTTAACATTTAATATAAATTGTTGATAAATATTGGATACAAATTGATAAATTTTGTTTGATGACATATCATAAATACTTTATTTTTTTTAATATTGAATAGACCGGCAAACATTCTAGTGGCTCATTCATCATTTGTCGTCATTATCCTAACAATTTTGTACTACATAGACATATTGGTAAAAAGTGAAATATTTCATTTGAGTGTACCCGGATTTTGTAAAGTTTTTGCGCTTTTGAAAAGTAAGTTTTCCATGTTTTTTCCATTACTCCAAGTTATACAAATAAATCAATTAACAAAAATAATGTATTTGTTTTATGTAGACGGATTTTACTACGTATTACCCGTTAATACAGTCGTTATAGTCTGGGTTCGAGTTAGAGATAACGCTGTTATTCTAAGAAAAAGTGCTGCCTATCGTGTAATTGGTGTGACGTGGGCTATCACGCTATTCTGCAACCTACCATCTCTTTGGAAGGTGGAATATGTGAGCAGTTCAAAATCTAATATGGGAGGCGAGTGTAGAAAGGTAAAGTTTTTGTGTTATCGTATATGCAAGTTGATGGGTTTAAAGAGAGTCTCATTTCTGTATCCTCTTTATTTAGTTGGATTTATTGGGTTCGTTTGGAGCAACAATTGCATATAATGTATTTCGGTTATTCGTGTTTAACGTTCTGGTGTCGTTTTATCTGATTCGAGGTAAGAATTTTCGAGGCATTTCTTTAGAATTAATGTGGATACAAACTAATCGCTCTAATTTATCTTGTGAAAAATATTCTTTTTATGATAAATAGCTGCAATCAAATTACGATCTGCTATTCGGTTTCTTCAAGCGAATAAAGTAAGACATTTTAATTTTATTAAATTTTTATGGTATGACTTGAGTTTAACATGAAAAATGAGCAGGAATTTTACTAGGAAAGGTTGTCAAAACGAAAAACTTATTTGCTTTTGGCCTCTCTTACAGCTTATTAGCAAGAAAAGAGTGGCGAGAAGAACAAAAGGAGCTCGACTTGTCTACTTTCAAACAATTCTATTTATAGTCTACTGGCTGCCACTTGGATTTGGTGTATTTTTATATCAACTGTTTAGCCATAGTAGTTCGAAGGACAGTTATGTCCGCTATTTTACACCATTTGCCATTCTTTACTCTAATGTTATTATCCTTAGTCCACTGAGTTACGTATATTTAGTTGAAAAAATTTCCATTGGAGAAATAATTGTACAATGTTTTTGCGCAAAGAGAAAGCCAAATTTATTGGTAAACCAAGCTACTATTAGACAAGATGACCCCGAAGCACAAGAAGGGATCCAAAATAACACACAATTAAAATCGAATTCGGACATTAGAGACAAAAGAAAATCTGCAACTTTACCAACCGGAAGTAGGATTAAAAAGAAAAGCTGCAACGAATTTTTTGTAACTTCTGAAATGAGTCGAATCTCTACCTTTGGCGTTACTGAAGTTGAAGTGCATTCGAAACCTAATGAGGCCAATAAGGAGAATGAAATAGTACCTTATAAACGTGACAGTGAGACTTTGGTTTAAAAAAAATTTAAAAATACTGACAATAGGAACTTCGGCTATAAAGTACTTTTATTTTGTTTTTGTGCAAAATTGAAAAAAAAATCAAGTGAGAGTGAAATGTCGACGTAGTGAAAGCAAACGGAAACAGAAGACTTCCGCCCCGAACCAACATCCGTGAATAGAAGTGTTCTTTACAAACTATGAAAACCAAGTTATCAACCAATTTAAGTGTAAACATTTTATTTCAATCCAAATTTCCGGTCCCACGCACCATCATCATGGAAATTTTGAAACTACATCGAGTACCTGTTTAAATTGAGGGCAAGTTTAGCATAAGAATAAAATTAACATTTTAATTATGCTTTTTTAATCATGAGTTAATATTTCAAGCGGGGTTTCATTGTAAAAAGTTGGAAAAACATTTGAAATTCCTCTACATGACCTCGGGGAAAGTGAATATTTTGTGTATCTCTTGTATTAAGCTCATGAGAAGTTTTTTTTAGCTGTTTGTATTAGCAAAACACTAAATATATGAAATTTAAATTATATTACAGGTAATTGAGGGTTTTTTTAAGAAGAAAGAAATAAGTGGATTTTGATTAAGTTTTTCATTAGTAGACCACCTAGCAGTTTTATCCACGTAAGCCACAATTTAATTATACCTACCTACATAGCTTTCCTAAGTGACATAACAACATGTTGTTAATGTTAGCCTTTGATCATTCCATGGATGAAATATACCAGGTTTATACGAATTACTCACATTCAGATAGCCAAGTCTCCTTGATGATCACAGTTCATCTCATCTTTTAATTTCATGGAGAATATTTTAATTAAAAAATAATACCTACCAGGTAAACTTTCCCAGTACTTTAAATTTTATGTTGTGGGATGGTGTCGTCGTGTTTTTATTTAAGCCAATTTAAACCACGCGGCGAAGGGAAAGCAAAACAGAGGAAAGTGCAAAAGATAAATGTTCAACCTTTCCTACTATATGAATGAATTTACTGGTTGATAGGCTTCTTTTGCATCTAGCTCAGATGTTTCGTTTGTCGAACTAGTTAACCAAAAGATAACTTTACAAGACTGGGAATATCGTAAATATAATATTTTCCGAAGCATCCATATGTACTCAAAAAAATACAAAGAACAGGAAATGAAATCTTCAACAATAGCTTTCGAGAAGAAAGCCGGACAAAGAACACAGAAGAATTATGGATCAAATTTGCTAGTCGTGAATGAAGCTGTAGAATTGGTGACAGTAGAAAAAGCAGATATACTCAAATAAATTAAATTTTCAAACAAAGTTAATCGAAATCTCATTTTAGCTTGCAGCAACTTGAGCGTGTTTGTTTTGTGTTGAGAATTTGGATGAGTCGAAAATGGGAATGAACGAGTAATGTCATGGCACGCATTGCAATGTAAGTTTAGTTATATATATTGAATTTTGCGTAGAGACTATGCTTATTTCATTATAAATGATAGGATAATGATTAAAAGCCCCAAAAATTCTATATAATAAATATTTTAAAATTGATAAACAAGCATTTGAACTGAATGTCATATGGATACGAAAACGTGCAATATTTTGCAACAAGCTTATTTTACATAAGGTTACATTTGCAAGTGAAGGACGAGGAGTAAGCTTTAAATTAAATTACAGCCACCTAGTAAAAAAATAATAATAAAGGAAGGAATTCTATCGTGAAAGTACTTATCTAGTTTAATTTTCGTGTCGACAAAATATCGCAAAAGGACCTAAAACGTAATAAAAGTGTGTCTTGCTGCGAGTGACAGAGATGAAAACTAAGAATAAATTGAGAGCTTGTTTTTTCCAATGCATTTGTCTCTACAAAACCAAAGTGTTCCAAGAAAAATTACCATTAAAGGTGTCTACATTCACTCTACTGAGCTAATATGGAAATATATAGTAGGAACACATATTCTATATGCTTAAACATTTTATATATTTAGATTGTACAAAAAAAGTAGAAAGTTTCTCACAACTCGATTAGTGAGTTTCCAAATAAATAAATCCTTCATTTTTTTCCCACTTTGCATTTTAATTGGAAACTTAGTTGATTCGTATGTTTACCAATATTATGAGTTATCTACCACTTTTTCCATTTTAAATTGAATTTTCTAATGATTGCACATTGGAACATCGAGTTGGTACAAACCAATAAACACATAATATTTTATTTATATATATTTTTAAATTTTAATGATATATGTCATAGATGTTACGTCGGTAAAAAACGTTCCACTTGTTTAAGTCAGAAATGGCAGGTAAAAAGTCGCAGGATTATGTGAATTTGGAAGCTGAAATAAATAAATTGAATACTTCGTTTTGTGTTTGTATTAGACTACCAGTCTCTGTACCAGCTTTACGACGGTTTTTTTCTCTCTACTGGCTTGTTGTTCATCATCTTGCTGTCTATTAGACTTAGCTTTACTTGTGATTCTCTACATATAAAATAACATCACAAGTTGGTGTTGTTAATAATAAGTGAAAAATAAATGAAAGTAATAAGAAGCTCCGACTATATGTCGTATATCCTAATACAGAAAAAAGGAACAACAGAATCCTCACTACCCTACATACTAATTAGGCAATATTACAAAAAATTGAACTTTAAACAAGCAAAAAGAAACCCAACTTACAAACGGACCGTTTTTAAGTCTATAGTTCTTTGACGACAGTCAAATATTACTGATGTCCCTAAAAATCATAAGGATTTTCTGATATATCCAGAGTTTCGCCTTTCCAAATGAAAAAGAATAGTTTACAGCTAAATAGGGATCTGGAATGTATCGGGATAGATCTAAATCTTTTCCAAATGATGACCATCAGATTAAACGTAAACGGAGAAAAATGGGTGTCCGCAAGAGAAATCATATATCAATGACAGATTTAAGATTAAAGGAGTACATGCTAATTTTGAAATTTATGCTATTGTTAAATTTAAAATAAATTTGACTCGGGTTTCAACAAAATCTACTTTAATTCATAACACTGATGTAATAACTTTGTCAAATATTTCTATCTAAATTTTCATCCAAGTTTCCAGGACAGGGATATGGAAATTTGATATATGGAGATTAATTCTTGTAGTTCGATATAAAAAATATGTTCACAAGTCTACGCATTTCAGTTAAATAAAAAACTTTGAACTTGATAGATAGATGAAGTGAAGTGATTTACGTAGAATATTCTCAGGGTTCAGTGAAATTGGATTCTGACAAACTAGATGCATTGTAAAAATCTGACGACGCTTTGAGAATAAAATATCTTTAACTTTCTTGAAACGATAACGATATATGAATTAAATTCATAATATCACTTTGTTAAAAGGTTCAGCGAATCTTTTGATTTGAGTTTTCTTTCGGATATATATTGCATGAATATCAGACAACGTGATCGATCATGAATATGAAAACGTGATAAAAAAGTCAAAGCTGGGTTAATTCTTTGCAAGCATTCATCCATATAATCACCACAGACTCTAAATTCTAAACATACTTCACGCATTTGATGCTTTGGAACAATGTTAAAGTTGTAAAAAATCATATTGATACTACAAACTAAATTTTACACAACTGACGAATATATAAAAACTACACAAGTGTTTCTTTTTCTTTAAAAATTGGGGATAAAATATTAAATGTCAAAGACAAACGAATATCATATCGATTCGATGGACTACAACCAAAGTCGGCATGCATGTGATGATATTACTTTTCTTTCTTGTTCACTCCGCTCTCTATGTCATGCATGAGAAACTAATAAAATCTTCTTTTTTTTCTGGGGAATTCTAAGGAAGAATTAATGAAGGCAATTAATTTAAACCAAACATTATGTTTATGATAGCTGTATATAATATATTTATTTAAAGAGAACGTTGAGTATAGCAATGTTGGAAAGATATACTCAGTTCGAGTTTGAAAAAAAATCGTGAATACAGACTTTTCCAGCTTAAGAAACAAAAACAAAAACGTTATTATTAATAGCAAGTTAGTGCCAATCTTTAGCAATAAGTAGCAATGTGTCTGAGCTGTATACTGTTAAAATAAATAATAATATAAATTACTGTAAAAACACTTAAACGTTAACTTACGTTAATTTATTGTAAATTATATTTTCAAACACTCCTGAAATACAAAAATAGAGTGATTATCAAGCTGAATCATTCATTCAACCTCCACATCATCCCAAACCAAGTAACCTATCAACATCCACGCTTTCAATATAAGGCAAGAAATAATTAAAAGTGTTCAACTAATTGATTTAATTCTTAATAAGCAATTAAGCTAAATATAACAAGTATTTATATTTATTTTCTATACAGAACGCTGTTAGCACCCACAATGGACATATCCAAAAACTGTATTTTTTAAAGGAACGCAACTGCCAATGCAAATGACCCGGTACCAACTTGTAATTTTTGTGGGAGCATTTTTAAAAGTCGAAAATGCGAGAACTGGTTCCCAGCAATACATATTTAAAATTTAAGCATATAAGTAAATATGGAGACGAACTTCATGTATTATTGTGTTTATTTAAATATTTTTTTGTATTATTTTTTCACCATGCCAAACTCAAAGTTTTTAAGGATATGTGTATAGATATAAAAAAGAGTACACCCAGTTCAAAGTAATGTACAAAATAAACTAAGAAAAAATTGCAGATAATTCAAATGTGTATACATTTGTGGTTAAATGTTGGTAGATTAATGTATTGGGAATTTTAGTTCCTCGTCCTTTCGCAGGGCCACATTCACTGTAGCGATCGTTCATTCTATCGATCGTTTTTAATCCTTTACGCTAAGCTTTTAAAAAGGTAAAAAAGGACAAAAATACAAACCGAAAAATGCCACAGTGTCATTCATCGATCAGTGACTTGTCTTACTTTTGCTGGAAAGCCGAACT
>JAQFZH010001672.1:0-19950 GCA_034695485.1 Entomobrya nivalis
GCTGGCCAGCTGGGTACGCCTGGGGTCAACGATGCGCAGGTGATTGTCATTGTAAGGATCCTGAAGTTGATCTAGACAATACTGGTCAACCCCGACCACCACCAAACTAGGATGGTGACTTGGGAACTCTTGGTTTTGACATTGGAAACCCTGGAACTCCAACCTATAACATGATAATGTGCTGGCCGGTTCGTATATCAAGTTCTTGTATTGAGCATGAGCCCTGGATACATAACCACCGGAAAACAAATTAAATTTGACTCGTGATATAAATGCAATATTTACAATGTAATTTCTGTTTCAGACAAAATTGTTTGATTGAATAGTAGTTTAATAATTCTTGTAAAAAAATCATATGCTAGAAACTTCATCGAATTGGCACAGCATGTTTAAACGTTCTTAGATGTTTAATAAAACTTCAATTAATCGTACAAAATTAAGATTTCTATTTGACCTTCGTTATTCACTTAACTTATTCGCTAAAATGCAAGTTAACTTAAGCTAGGTAACATTATGAAGTCAATAGTCCTATCTTGTAAATGCGAGAAAAAGCTCACTTCAACTCCTGGTTTCAAAGCAAAAAAGTTAAAGAAGCCAACACTCTCGGGACGCAGCGCTTTTATTATTCTCCTATAAAGCCTTCTATCTTTAGTACTAAGCATTACTCGATTGGATAATACTTGACGACTTTTATCTTCAATAAGCTGTGTACTTATTTCATGAACTTGTATCCCGAATGGCAGTAGAAAATATATAAACACAATACTCATTACAGAAATTGCAGGGAAAATAACATAAAGTTCTAAAGGAAGCTTCTGGGGCAAACGTATACTAGCAACTATACAAGTTACTGAAAGCAGAAAACCTCCCGTCATTAGTATACCAACCAGCATACTGAAAGACGATTTCACAGTAGCGTTTATATAACGTAATGTGGTATAGTGTGTGAAGAATAGCTTAATGTTAGAAATTGGTATGTTCCTAATATTGCTCAATATCGATATCCCATTTTCACAATTAGCCAGAATAAACACGAAATAAAATGACAAAAATCTTGCTGCTTCTAAAGCACATGTAAAAGATAAAACTATTCGTAGAAGCAATACAATTGTTCTGCATAATATATTTATCCAATTGGGGCCTACAAGCAGAGTATTTGGAAAAACGAGTGGAACTGTGATAACAAACGGATCAATTTTTGCAATTACACCGAATGTAGCAGTACTCACTGCTATTATTTGAATTACAAGTACCGAAGTACAAACGAACTTCATCAATAGTTCCCATAAATGTTTCTCTTTACGTGTCTGCGCTGCACTCCTTTGAACTATATTAGTCAATTGATTTCTCTCATGTATTGCGAAATGCATTTTAGCCACCCAATCGTCAACATTGTTCGTAATGACAAGGGCAGACATCCAGGAAAGTGAGCCAAGCACTAAAAATCCACAGGACATAACTACCTTAACAGGAGTTGACGTAAGGATAACGTAATAACATGAGCCCGTTCCCAAGAGTGCAATGACAACGAACATGGTAAGATACCAAGGAATATAACGAGTGGAATATTTGCCTTTTGTAAAGAATATTTTGTTTCCAATATCCCATTCTATTGGCATCGGTAATCGTTTGGTTTGCAAGTTATACTGCAAAGTAACTTGGTTGAAAGCTTTTGAACAGTACATTTTAACACTGGTTATTAAGAGAAAGATTTAAAGATACTTAAATTTTGTAGATTATAAATAAATAGCCAAAGAAAAATATATTAAATGGTAGCAAAGTTTTCGTATTTCAAATTAAACTGTTTTGTCTCAAGTCTTAGGTGAGGTTTGTCGTAAAGGTAAGAACAGATAGAAAATCTGAAAGAGAATGTAAGCCAGTTAAATATTACTTTATCCAGCAACTAATATATATTGCTGGATGTATGCCCAAATTGGAAAATTAATTATTCCATTTTGTAAAACGATTTGACTTTTTATAGTTATACCACGAGCTTAATAAATTGAAATTGTATAATGCCAATATCGATGAACTAGATTTCATTTTGTTGTGTAAGGAATTAATCAAAATTCACAAAATGGCAAAAAAGCAAAGATTGAATGTTATGTGAGCTTTTAAACTTTTGATTTATATCACATAATTGAAACAGAGATTAAGATCAAAAATGTATGCTTGTGGTCAACAAGTAAACTGTTTAGTTTGCTTTGCAACATAATGCTATAACCAACAATTAGTTAATTTGAAAAATGGGCTTTCAATTGGATCCATTCCCCGAGACAAACATTATTTTCAAAGGAATGGTTAAGAGAAAAAACGTTAATAAGAAATCAACCTAAATTACCATTGGTTGTGGAATGGTCAACTTTTTGCCTGGCCAACATATTCAGTACTAAGGTTTTGTTATGTTATACAATACTGAAAGTTGAAAGATAAAAAAATCCTAAGACCTAATAGATTTATTTGGTAATTTGATTATTTGATTTAATTTTTATATAAGTTGCATACCTCACTACTTGTTAGTTTTGATGTCTTCGAAACTGAGCCAGTGTAGTTTTGATGTCTTTGAAACTGAGCCAGTGTAGTTTTGAAGTCTTTGGAACTGAACCAGTGTAGTATTGATTAATCGTGTAGACAAATTAATAGCATGTCTTGTGTAACTGAAAAAATAACTAGGTCCACACGTGTATACAAAATATTATATTATGTGCATTTGTATTCTTCAATATTTAAGGCTGATATAATCTTTATTTACGTGTAAACGTAACCCTTTATACTTTATTTAAGAACCAGACGGCTGGAACAATAATCAAATAAACTTGTGTTCTTAGAAGTAGAACAACATATTTTTGTCTTGTTTAACTACACATTATTGATGAGTACAAGATAATTGGTTTTTAACTGACAATCTTTCGCGTGGAAAGCATACATACCATCAGGTATTGAGAATATGTATGTATGTATGTATTGTTGGTTTTATTTTATTAACCGAATAGCGGTTGTGTAGTCTTTTGAAATCTTATGTATTGAAATGCTCATATTTTTTAATTCACCATGCTATCATTTTGTATGCCACGTCAAATAAATTTAATGTACTTCTATATAAAGCGAACATGCTTGAATACATAATAGTTTATAAAATTCTTACAAAATAATTCATTTGCCAAAACATCAAATATGCTATTTACGTTAAAATGCTTGCATTGTTTAGTACTTTATGTCTACATTATTCTATTCTTCTCCCAGTAAAAATAAGTATTGCATCAAAAATCCTACACAGCAAATTCCCCGAAAGATCTCAACAAAACTGTCGATCAATTTTTAAGAATGGGTGGTAATATAAGTACATTGGCACAGCACAATTAGCTTTCTTTTTTAATATTAAGGCAAACCATCTCTTAGAAACTGAACGAGAACTTAAGTAAATAGCATTTGCGTCATCTTGCAAACGTTTCTTTGTCATGCTAATTTTCTGACTAAAGTTACAAAAGATTGTCAGTATAACCAGGTAAGCAAACACTAAACCCACTAACATTAAACACATCATGAAATACATAGATTTTGGCATTTCGGCATAAGATTTTATTACTACCCAAGAAAGTATTACTATCCCCCAAAATCCACCTGTAATTGTTACCGATAACGCTTCCTTTAAGGAGTAGGTCAAATTTTTATAAATAATGCACAGTTTCTGGTATCGATTTAGACAACGAATAAATTTCATGGGATCAGTTGCACGTCGGATAAAAATTATACGAAGTACATTATTCAACGCTTTGAGGACTATTACGACATTCATCGTGGCGAATGATGTGGTTCTGGAAAGTTCAAAAGCTGCAAGAGTGAAAAATAAGCGAAAAATTAGACATGTAAAATACGCCAATAGAGAACAGGATTTGTACTCTGGATCTCCAAGAATGTCTCCAAACACGTAGAAGTATGGATCAAATGAGTAGTAAAATGATGAAATATAGACAATAAATGGGCATGGCGGAATGACTACTGCAACTGCAAACAATGTAAGATCCAATAAATCAAGTTTTTGGTAATCCGAATTTTTAACTAAAAAATAAAATAAAAGGATTAATTCTGTAAGATTTTAGCAGGTCTTAATTTGATCAAGTTTAAGTTTTTATATCTTACGTTCCCAAAATGTTTCGTGAAACGAGAAAAGAGTATTTACTCCAGTTGTGGTTTCACCATTTCTATAAGCAATAGCAGCAGTAGTTACTGGTATTGTAGTAATGCAAGCACATATTAAGTGTAGAGCTACAATGGCTGCGTTATAATGTGGTCTTGGGCCGAATGCAAAATGCGTGAGAAGATCATAGGAACAGCCTGTAGAAATAATGCAGTTTAAAACTACAAATAAAATATAATTAGCCCAAGTTGACGTTTTGGCAGTAAATACCAATTTACGATAGTCCCAACTCCAATTTAGGGGATAAGTGGGTAAATAGCTGTGTGCTAACTCTTGGATTTTCAGTGCTCGCTTTTGATTCGAGTTCATTTTAATGACTTTTTAAAATCTTAAATCATATATTGTATTCCAATATTTTAAACACGCGTAGAAAATCTTGCAAGTTTGTTTTACAAGAAATTTACCTAATATGCTAACTTTGGTTTATGTACAATATAGCAAAATATTTAGTACAATCAATTAGTTTGAGGCAACGACACAATAATAACCTTTTTATTGTAGCATTTTTTTTAAAATGAAATTTTAAAATTGGTTTACAATTAGAATCACGTTTGTGAGAGCACTACATCGGGTCAATTACAAGCACCACAAGAGCTATCCGCACAATAAATGAAAAAAAAATACTTGACTTAATATAATAGGCTTAATCTGTATTCTTAGTATTCTGTATAAACCTAATGGGTGGGGTATCATAAATACATAGAGGTCATCCACAAGACGGTTAAAGGATATTAAATTTTAAATTGAGGAAATAGCAGCAATTTAAAGTGGTGATAAAATAATTGTTCCTGAAATGTTTTAAGGATTTGTGTCCAAACCAATTATTGGGTACGCCTTTTCAAGTAATTGGTCAGCCAGAAAATAATTTTGGGTTTTTTCGGCATTTTTATTACTGTGATGTAGAAAGGGGCACTTATTTACACAACCAGCAATCTTATGAGCATACATTATAAAACTTTTGAACTATTTTCTCGAGCTCTCTGATTTTAACTTATTTTATTAACAATAACCAGGCATATCAAATAAGTACTAGTGTACAAATAATTAACATTTAACATTAATCTGCTGCTTTTGACCCAACGGCTAACGTAGAATCACATCTGATTTTTAAATTGATATCAACTTTTGAAATTTGCTAGTTTTGCAAGAAACTGGTGATTAGTATCTCATTTAGAAAATTGCCTGAATGGCATGGATTCCTTATCTAAAAATATAGCTAAATATACATTCAAAAAATCTAGCATTTACTACAGTCATAGTATGAACCATTAGTTCTTTATGTAAGCGAATAGTGATTATAGTAAAAATGCTGCTTACACTGTATTATCAAATGTTCCGGTTAATACATTTTCGTTATGCTGATGTCTACTTTTAGAAATAATACTTTACCTGTACATTATTGAAGTTTTAAAAGATGTGGTTAATATTTACACAAGCAATAAATTAATTACAACGGTTATATTAAAATTAAGTATTTGCAGTACAGTACATTTATCGTAAAAGTTAACCGTTCCTATGTTAATTTTAACTATTTGCCAAGACCTAACTACTTGCCAATACATCTTATCTTTCCTTACATAATTTATACATTTTGTTAGTTGCTTTATACGTTTAGATGCTCTAAACACATCCGACTTCATATTCCCATCAAGGTCCCAAATAATGAAAGAAGTATCGAAGACGCAACCCATACAAAATATGAAGTACATAAGCGGAATTTCACTCCAGAAAGCAATAAGCATGTAAAGTGGAATAATGAAACAACTGCTAATAAACATTGTAAGTTGTGTCGTTAATGCATTTTGATGAACGTTGTTGTATTCAATAGCCAGTATCTGAATTTCCCGATAGATTTTATTCATTGTCTCAATACGACAATTACCTGTTTGTAACCGTTGACCCAACATTTTCAGATAACTTGATAAACAGAAAATTTGAGGCATTGCAAATATTACCACTTCAATTACAAGAGCAGTTGAAGTAAACTCAATTACTGTAGTTGAAAAAATTGCCAAAACTGTTCTCAATATTGTTCCCCCGTTTTCACTCAACTTTGATGAGAAAACATTCGTACTGCATTCAGGAATCAAAAAGTATCCGAAATTGCCAGGAAAGCACGGCATTACAATGAGAAACAAGAAGAGCAGTACAGGAAAACTATAGAGAGACATAACGCTTGCAATTATGAAAAATTTGATTCTAACAGCAGTACTTGAAACACTTATTTTAGCGTTCCGCTGATGTTATTGTAGTGAAGCTGTTATAATAAAAGTTATAAAATCGATATTTAAACATTCAATATATAGTGTTCATTATAAATGATTACTAATATATCATACTGTAGTAAATTTACCTTGATGGCGAGTTTCAAAATCCAGAAAAGAATTGCAAAGCTTTGACAGCTCGTGACGTTGCCTTAAATGCTCTAAAACTGGTGCCAAATGACCAGTGTACATCATAGCCCACAGAACTCCATCGAGTATGACGCGAAGTGATTTTGTTGCACTAAACAATATTTGCAACCAGAGAGAAATCGTTATAAATATTGCCGAAAATGCAAGTATTTTATATTTATAGATGGTTTTGGGGCTAGATACTCTAATCAAGCTTGGATTATTTAAATGGGAGTTGACTTGCTGCAAGTTGGAAATAAATAATGTGGGGCAAAATCGTTTTAGCACTTTCAATGCCAAAGAAATCAATGGAGGGAACGCGTTTTCAATGAGCATATTGTTTAGAATTTGAAGAAAACACGGAAATGTAAAGTTTAATTGAAATATTGCAAGTTTGGATTCGGGTTCAAAAAAAATGTTTGTTCTGGATTTTTGTAAGAATGTACCGGGAATGAATTATGGTGGCCTGATATTAAGTCAATGAAATGTTATTACTTCTCGTAGAAAACCAAAATAAACTGTTACTGGAAAGTTCTTGTCCGTATTTGAAAGGTTATTGATTGGACACTAGATCAACTATTTAGACTTGGCATATGACCAAAATAAACATGTCATATTTTTTGAGCCACTGTGACTTTTGTAATAACAAGTTAATATTAAGTTCATTTAGTCAGCATACGTCGAACAATAGTGAATTATGCATTGATTTTATTGCAATGCTGTTGAGAGCTCAGGTTTGGTTTCGTGGTTTATTTGAATAAATAATTTTATATACTTGTCAGGGTTTTTCTTCCTTATTATTTAGATGGATAAATGCATGGGATAATTTAGTACAAAATGAAGCACAAACTGTTTTTTGAGAATACGGGTTTAATATCGATGTGAATATAGTGATAATTAATATCCGTTGTTTTATTGGCGTATAGAAAAATAAATCAATATGGACATCGTTGATGAATGCGAAGATTGTTCTGGTATGATATGAAGTTATGCGAAGAAAGTGGATGGACTGAATTAAAAAGCTAGCATCAAAATGCTAGAAAACATCAGAATCAGCGATTAAGATAACAAATTGTGTTCCCTTCTAATCACATGTTATATAGAAAAGCGAAAATATTGATATGCGAGTTGGAAAATATTATAAAGTCAAATATTTGCAACTATTGTCTTAAATAAGCAAAAAAATAACAATGAATTTGATAAATTGTTCATGTATTCCTTGTCAACAGAACAAGTAAATTTAGAGTCAGCGTCGCTCAAACCTGAGTAAATTATGATTGTTTTTCAGTTGCTGTAGTTTAATACAAGTAAGCTATGATTACATCAGTAGTGTCATATGAAAGTTAAATAGGTAATTTATTTACATCACGTGGTTGTGTAAGTTGTTGTTCCTACAATTTATGATTATTATGGCATGGCTAATCGGTAAATTATTTTCGTGGTAATATTTATGCGAATTCAGTAAATTATTGTATAATTAGGTCAACTTGATTATACAAGATTTTATAATTTGACATGAAAGAAAATGTTACAATACACGCTTATGTAAGTATATCTTCCCATGTCGTACATTTTTATAAATTTGTATATGTTGTAAATATTGGCAAGCAATCAAGTATTCCCATTCAGTCTCCATTCATTATTTGTATGATCTTCATTACATATTAGTAGACATGTAGAACCATTTGGAACACGATAAATTTGGTTATATATTATTATATGCGTGTTTTTCATTTCTGAATGATTACTTCCATAGGTAACTACATAAATCGTTTATAAATGCGTACAACAAAATATCATAAATTTATTACACCAGTCGAAGATTTTAGCAAAAATTTACGATTTGATTAATCGAAGTACATGGTTTACGAATATCAACTGTACTTACTTCAAGTTAATAACATAAACGAAACAAGCGTTAATACATAGCTATTGTTTTATTCTAACGGTATTAAATTACATTCATAAGATTAAATATGTTTACATCCATCGTATACGACTGGATTTAATTACATATTATACAATGTTCCTGCCACAAGACAAAATATCTAATAATTATAGAAGCAATAAGTTTATCACAACGGTTATATTAAAATTGAGTATTTGCATAACAATGGATTTATCGTAAAAGTTAACCTTTCCAATGTTAATTTTTATAATATTCCACGACTTTACTACTCGCCAAAACATCTTTTCTTTTCGATTGCTTTTTAAACGTTTCGTTTCTTGTTGGATACGCTTAGATGCCCGATACACATCTGACTTTATATTTCCATCGAAATCCAAAATGAGGAAAGTTGTATCAAATACTGAACCAATGCAAAATATAAAGTACATTAAGGGGATTTCATTCCAGAAAGCAATAAGCATGTAAAGTGGAATAATGAAACAACTGCTGATAAACATTGTTAGTTGTGTTGTTAATGTATTTTGATGAATGTTATTATACTCAATAGCCAATATCTGAATTTCTCGATAGAGCTTATTCATATATTCAATAGAATATTTACTTGTTTGAATGCGCTTAAGTAGAAATTTAAGATAGCTTGATAAACAGAATATTTGAGGCAACGAAAATATTACTAGTTCAAATACAAGTGCTGTTGAAGTAAATTGAAATATTGTTGTTGTAAAAGCTGTAATAACTATTTTCATCACTGTTCCCATATTTACATTGAGTTTCGACATTACAACATTTTTATTGCATTCGGGAAGAAGATAGTATCCTAAATTTCCAGGAAAGCACGGCATTGTATTGAGAAACAGGAAAAGTAGGACTGGGAAGGTATAGAGGGATATTATAACAGCAACTATGTAAAATTTGATTCTAATAGCAGTTATATCAATCGTTCGCTTGCCATTTCTCTGTTGTTCTGATAGCTCCGCTGTTTAAAATGTTAGAAAAAACGTTAAAATTTAGTTATATATTCATTAATGACAAATATGTGTCAATATAAGTTTTTAAATTAGAGTTACCTTGATGTCGCAATTCAAAATGTAGAAAAGAATTGTATAGCTTGGAAAGCTCATGTCGTTGTTTCAAGTGCTCTACAACTGGTGCCAAATGACCAGTGTACATCATAGCCCATAAAACACTATCCAGTATTATGCGGAGAGATTTTATTTTACTGAATATTATTTGGCACCAAATTGAAGTGGCTATTATGAGTGCCGCAAAAGCAAGTGTTTTGTAGATATTGATTGTTTTGTTACTAGATACTCTGATCAACGTTGGATTATTTGAATGGGCTTTGACTTGCTGTGAGGTAGAAGTAAACATTGTGGGACAGAATTTGTTTAGAAGTTTTACTGCTCGAGAAATAAACGGAAGTAAGCCGTTTTGAATGAACATTTTTATTTTTGTTAGAACAAATTGGTAGTTGTAAAGAAAAATCTAAAAAATAATTGTTTTGCAATGGAAATAAGAAATATCCTTTGAATGCTTTCATAAAATTAAAATGGAAATAAGTGAAGCAAGTTCTTCCTCTGCTAAGAGCTTAATGAAGTGGGTTGGCCACAGGAACTTTCCTCTCACTACAAAGAAAATTTCCAATATGCTATGGTATTACTTTCATTTTTTACGAAGTTAACACTTAACCCATTACAAAAATCAACATGTCATGTTATTTTTAACAATTGTGAGTTTTGTGATTAAATACACGATTTCATAAAGTCAAGTCAGTCAACTTGTCGAAAATTGATGTAGTGGTCGTAATCTTTTATGGATATGGGTTTCGTATGTTGACATGTTTAACAAATCTTGTGGTAAATTTTATTGGTTATCGTCAAAATATTTCATAACATATTATTAGAAAGTATAAATGTTAAGCAAAAACAATTACAAATATAAATGTTGTTTGTTCCTAACCGCAAACCACTCATTTCCACAATGTATTTTATTAAACTATACACGATTCCATGAATAGAACAAATTAAAATATTTGTTCACGTTATCTTAATTTACCAGAATGTTTGAACCATAAATTTGTTTAACTCGAAAATTGTAAGTACATGTCTTGAAAAGTAAAGAAACTAAGAATATACGTCAATTATATTTTATAAAATCGAATTGATAATTTCCTGCTTTCATTAAAATATTATTAAACCCTAATTATAACAATGCTGACATTAAAACTAAATGGAGAAGATGTGCTTCAATTATTCTCTCAGTTTCGTTCCAAATGTTAACAATAATTTCAGCTACTTACTTTCATAGCAATATTTATGCCCATCCATTCTTCGTCGAATCAAACAGTAATCAAGCTATAATTAATTCTACAAAGTTTAAATTCGACTTCAAATAACACATTTTATCAAATGTGTGTGTAAGTGTTAAAATGCGTCCAAATATTATTTTGTTACAAAACCATGCCATTGCATTGCGAAAATATTACTCGCATGTTATCTAGGACGACCTAAAACTAAAGAAATGGGGTATAACATTATTGCATATGAAACATTTAGAAATAGCATGCATGGTTCTAATTCGTACATTATTTATCGTAATCGCTTTACCAAGCATGAAACGGATTTTGTACAAAGTATTTGCCTTACTGTATAAAAACTTATTCTACATAAACTATTTTCTATAAGCTCCTACTTACTTTATTTAAATTAAATGCCAGCAAGAATGTATCTTATTAATATATAATCAATGTTTCCTGTTCGTGCTCAGTTTTATCAATACGAATTGAATTTAATCAACAAATTGAATCCTTACAAGTCATACGTTTACAAATTTATAAACTATAACTTTATTTTGTAGTCTAAAGGTGGCCCGCAACTGTGCGTTCAGAGTTGTTAGAATATTAAAAGTACTTCAAATTTTACAAAAATCCATTTTCACGTCAAGAACTTTTTAGCTTTGGAGGTTATTTCGAAAAACTTTAAAAGTTTATCATTTATTTTTAACACTCTTTGTCCAATTGCCTTAAAGATTTGATGGGATACTAACAATGCTAAATTTATTGAAGCCTAATATTCGAATATTAAACTTCGAAAGGTAAAGAAGGCGAAATAACGTCAAAACTGTTCTAAGGTACACAGATTTACGATTGACAGGATATGTATAATAAAACTAAAGAAGTAGTAAATTTATCACAATGGTTATGTTAAAATTAAGTATTTGCATTGCAGTAGATTTATCATAATAATTAACCGTTCCAATGTTAATTTTTACTACTTTCCATGACTTAACCATATACCAAAATACCTTATCCTTTCGTACGCATTTTAAATGTTTTGCTATTTGCTGTATACGTTTAGATGACCTGTACACATCTGCCTTCATATTTCCATCCAGATCCCAAATTAGGAAAGAAGTATCAAATACACAGCCAATACAAAACAAACAGTACATAAATGGGATTTCATTCCAGAAAGCAATAAGCATGTAAAGTGGGATAGTGAAACAACTGCTGATAAAGATTGTTAGTTGTATTGTTAATGTGTTTTGATGAATGTTGTTGTACTCAATAGCCAATATCTGAATTTCCCTATAGAACTTGTTCATGTTTTCAATACGACAATATCGTGTTTGAATGCGTTGGCAAAATATTTTTAGATAACTTGATAAACAGAAGATTTGAGGTAATGCGAATATTACAAATTCAAAGATAAGTGCCGTTGAAGTAAATTCAATTACTGTGGTGGTGAAAAGGGCCATAAATAGCTTTACTATTGTTCCCATATGTGTGCTTAACATTGATGATACAATGTTTGTACGGCATTCTGGAATAAAAAAGTATCCAAAGTTTCCAGGAAAGCATGGCAGTGTAATTAGAAAGAAGAAAAGCAGTGCTGGAAAACTGTAGAGCGATAGAATGCAAGCAATTATGTAAAACTTGATCCTTAAAGCAGTTTTGGCAGCACTTCGTTTAGCATTCCATTGTGATAGTTCAACTTTTACAAAGATAAAACAAAATTTAACAACATTCTTCATTTTCTAAATCATAAATTAAAGCTAATTATATGTTAATTTGTTTGAAATTACCTTTATGTCGTGTTTCGAATTCAAGAAAGGAATTGTAAAGTTTTGAAAGCTCGTCACGTTGTCTCAAGTGCTCTACAACTGCCGCCAAATGGCCGGTGTACATCATAGCCCATAGAACCCCATCTAATATAATGCGAAGTGATTTGGCTTTACTTAGTAATATTTGCAACCAAAGTGAAATCGTTATTATAATTGCCAAAGTTGTAAGTAGTTTGTAGTAATGGATTGTTTTCTTATTGGATACTTGCATCAAACTTTGATAGTTAATGAAGGTTTTGACTTTCTGTGTGTTGGAAATAAATAAAGTGGGACAAAATTTGTTGAGCACTTTTAAAGCAATTGAAATCAATGAAAGAAAGCCGCTTTGGGTTAACATGTTGTAAGTTTTGTATAGTTAAAAACCAAGCCGTCGTTTTAGCCTGACACAAGTAAAAGGCTAGCTATTACTTCGCCAAAACTTCACTGGAAAATTCTTCTTTTTTAAATGTCACTAAAATTTAGCCGCTTTTTACAAAATATAAGAAAATCCACAATCTTCGGTAGCCACGTATCCAGTCTTATGAATACGTATTGATAAACATCGATAACGAGAACAACCGATGTAGCTTTGTACTTGCAAAAATATATTATACAATCACAATAAAGCCAAGGTTTGCTTTCATTACACAGATAGTTAAAAATGATGTGAATTAAAATAGGGCACAAAATAATACTCGTAGCATGTAAAAGCACCAATGGTATGTGGAAGACAGATTTGACAGATTAATTTTGTTAGCTCTTAGTCGCAAAGCATTTGGTTCGCTGTCAAATTCATAGAAAGAGACATTATTTATAAAATTCTGAGAATAATACTAAATAAAATGTTTGCATAAGGTATCTACATATTGTATTGAAGTCCTCTGACCGATAATATAACAACTGAAGTAGACGAGAAAGCTTAAATTTTTTTAATATAGATTTTTGTAGATATATTACAGCAGTAAAACTACGTATATTATTTGAGGCGGTCAAGCTGTTATAAGGTGATCAAATCAGTACTGGAAACAGAACCCAATACTAGACAAAATATTCACTTAATATTTAACATAGTCCTATGGTTTAATTCACGTAAATAATTATATGAGCCAACGTGATATATGGAGCTTCAAAAACGGTATAACTCACTTTTAATTCGGAGTAATCATTTGCGACATATTATTTATAATGTTGAAGCCAGGGTTATATATGTAAGCTTATGAAAGCGCTTCTGGAATATTCTTCTACTTCAATTACTTAGTACATAAATGATGACAGGATATGTCAGCAATGTGATTTGTAATATTGATATAGATTTAAAGTTCGGTATCCTTTTTTATTTTATGACATGAAATCATAAAACAAGATAGAAAATAAGCAAACCGCACTTTTATACTGTCTTGTAGCTGGTTTAGTGGAATTGAGTAAGTTATGTCGTAATTAGTGCAGCCTTCGTACTGTAAGATCTATTTCATGTAGGGTAAACTATAATTATGTTTAATTACATAAGCAAATGATAAAAATTAGTATAAAAATATATAAATGATTGAGAATGTTCAATTATAGAGTTGAATCTGTCTTAGGTTAAAATATTTTTCAAACAAATATGATAATAAAATAATAAATAAAATTCAACATTTTAAACGCTCTTGGTTTTTTGAAGAACAAAGTCGGTAAATAATCACTTAATTTTCCTTTTTGATAAGGATGGGGGTTGGACTGATTGGGTAATGGGACCTCTGTCATCGTTCATTCATTCATTCATTCCTTCCAAACAACGTCCCGTCCTGGGTCATTATGTTGTTTGATCAACACTATCACTGGCATATAACAAACGCACACTGTTTATCACATCATCTATACAGCTCAAGTCACAACCACCTTCACTATGATGTCGCTTATTTTTTATCCATTCTTTTACATTAGACTTGAAAATAACTGCACTGTCACATTCACGTATCTCTTCATCCAGCTGAAACCATAGTTTTGTCATGTTAAATTGCATGTAGTCATCACACAATTTACGCTCAACATAGCTAGACCTCCCAGATCTCGTAGTTTTAGTTAATAATGCTTCGCTTTTAATTATGTCATGAAAGCTGGGAGGACTAAACTTATGTTTGGAGAGATAGGAGAGAGTGAGTGCTGTATATTTTTGCATCTCATCTATGTAGAGCCATTCTGTGGAAGAACTAGTTGAGCCCGCTGTACACATATAGTGAGCATTTCTAATAACCTTGTTCACAGACCGAAGATATTTGTCTGCTGCAGTGCCCCATACAACACAGAGGTAATACACTTGTGGAAGAATAAGAGATTCAACAGCAAGCTTTAACTGATCACTACTAAGCACGGGCTTTAAACAGCGTATTTTCCATAGTGACTTATTTGCTTTTTTACTAACATACTCGATGTGTGGCTTCCAAGTTAAGAGTTGGTCTTTAATGATACCTAGTGATTTAACTTTTTCACTACACAATATTTCACAGCCATTTATGTAAATTTTTTGTTTCAACGCAGTATTTCTATGTTTCTTGGCTGAGTGTATGATTAGTTCCGTTTTGCTTGCATTCAACTCTAAGTCATTTAGTGTAAACCAGTTCACAATAGCACAGCAATCACTTTGTAACTTGCCCATATCAGCAGCAGCATCAGTAGAAGATATTTCCCTACATGTTTGGCTATCATCAGCAAATAAAACTAATTCACTATGTTGCACAGCTTTGTATAAATCATTAATATATAATGCAAATGCAATACTACTTACACACCCACCTTGTGCACACCCTCTTATTGTATTTGTAGTGTTAGAAATAACATTATTGAGCTGAACAAATTGCTGCCGTCCGTCCATGTAAGCTCTAAACCATTTAGAGTCTATGTTAAGATCTTCAAGCTTTCGGAACAACATGTCTCTGTTGATAGTGTCAAATGCTTTTTTTACATCCAGAGACACGATTGCATACATGTTATTATTCTCTATTGCTGTCTTGGTTTTATTGAGAATGTATAGTTCTGCGTGCTCAGCACTGTGACCTGGTCTAAAACCATATTGATGTTTGTATAGTAGGTTATTCACTAGTATAAATTTTCTTAGTTGAAAGTATATGCACTTCTCAAGTAGTTTCGATAACACAGGTAGGATGCTTATTGGTCTCATGTCATTAAGCGATTGGGGCTTTTCACATTTCGGTATGCCTATAATCTTAGCTAGCTTTAATTTACATGGAACTATACTTTGTGCGATTGACATATTAAAGAAAGATAGAATCACATTCTGAAATTCGCAGTTACTCATTAAAATGTTCACTATATAATTACACATGCCTAAGCTGTCCATACTCGTACTTTGCTTATTTTTTATTTTTCTCCACCCGTGTATAAGGTCAGATTTGGTTAGTTCACGTATCACAAATTTGTCTGTGTTTTCTATTAACTCAGCATTATTATCATGACTAGTCTGCGTTGGTCTGTTGCATATATTTGTAAAGTGCATATTTATCTCATTAGCTGTGAAGGGTATGTCGGGTCTGTTTTTACTTTTGTAGAGATGATTGATGGTTGGCCATATACCTTTCTTGTCGATCGCATTTTGTACAAAATTCTTGGAGTCACTCAGTATTAGCTTTTTCACATAGCGTTTTTGTTGTAGGTAAATATCGTCATATCTTTTGGACTTGTAGACATTTTTTAACTTGTAGAGATTATTTCGTTTGTTAATTTCATATTTAGTGTTATCAGTGAGTTTGGTGATTTTAGTGTAGCTGACTATAGATTTTGTTCGAAGAGGGGCATATGTGTCAGTAATGTTATTGATCAAATTATGTATGGTATCAAACGTAGATTCGACAGTATGCCCAGGCTTATATTTGCCAAACAGAGTGTTCAGATCATTGTGTAGGTTAGTAACATTAATGCTTTTGAAATCCCTATACTCAAATGTTATTTTAGGTCTGCGTTGTTTTATTATGCGTAGGTAAGTACTTACTGCTTTGTGGTCAGATATTTGAGGATCAGCAACATAAGTATCATAACATATATCAGGTTTGTTTGTTATAATAAGGTCCAGTATGGCAGTCTTCCTGGTTGGTTCAGATATAAGTTGTTTAGCATTATAGGATTTCATTAAGTGTTCAAGCATGCTGTAACACCAGCCATGCTTTAAGTTGAAATCCCCTATTATAAAGAATACTTTGTTCGTTTTGCTGAGCTCATCGAATATATGTCGTATTGCTTCAATGTCCGCTTGCACTATACTTACATCATAGCTAGGTGGTCTGTATATACACGCAATAAGAACTGCCTTCTGTTTTCCACTATTTACACTGCATACAAGACATTCAACATTAGAGGAGGTTTTTATAATATCAGCACAATTTAGAGTATATATCCTGGAACTTAAAGTATTATTTACAGCGATCATTACCCCGCCACCTTTACGTTTGTGAGATTGTTCACAAGTTCTGTCATGTCTATATACAACGTAGTTGGGTATTGGGGGTAATATCTTGTCATCATTTAAGAATGTCTCTGGTAAACAGAGTATGTCAATGTTTTTTAAATCAATCATACTTGTCACACTATAAAACTTGTTACATATTGATTGTACGTTGAGATGTGTAAGATGAATGCCATGCTGTTTTAGTCAGTTTCTTCTGTCTACAATATCTGGACTTGGTTCATGTGGTCGGTAATCTAGCCGAGTTATTTTTACAAATGGTTGAGATGAGTTTGTTGAGTCAGTTGTACCGCTTATTGCAACCGCTTTTCGCTTACCATTAGAGGGTATCGGATTACTAGTTGGTTGGTAAAGTGAGTGTGTAGTCTGTGAGTTGGACGTGCTAGCATTGATGGTTACAGGTGGGTTGGTGCTTAGTACTGACTGGCTGTTGCTGCTCTTTGCCTCCTCCTCTTGCTTTTGCCTCTTATATTCTTCTCTTCTTTTTCTGTTTTCTTCTTGTTGAGCAGGAGTGAGATCGCGGGTGATGTACATGTTTGCAAATTCAGCTTTGTTTTTGAGCAGAATGGTTTTACGAAGAGCAGCATCAACATCATTCGCATTGCCAAGTCTCACTCTGACAGGTCGAGTTTTATTATGTGCAGGTTTGCCGATGCGATGATCACGTATGAAGAGGGTATTTCGTGGACATATTATGTCTAAAACTGCACTTATAATGCTTATTGCCTTTTTACCTTCTTCAATGCCATGTAAAATGATGCTTGATTGCCTCTTCATCTTTTCAGTCTCTTCTTTTAACTCTCTATATGCATGTCTAGCTTTAACGAGATTGTCTCGAAGGAAATTTATATCATTTCCATGTGCTTCTTGTGTTTCTTGTATAGTAAAAATGTCTTCTTCAATATTACCTTGTTGCCGTTGTAGCAGCCTCTGCTCAGTTCTCACTTCACTCATGTCACTTTCTAACACAGAGATACGATGGTTGAATGAATCCAGCTTAACATCAATGCTGTCAGCTTTTTCATCCAATTTGTCAAAACGACTTAACATAACTTGTAGTAGACTTGCTTCCTTTGTTCCATTTTCTGCTATGCTGTGATCCATGTCTATATCAATGAGATTGGTACTAGACCGTCGTAGCTCACTTGAACCTCTTGGTATGTAGTTTTCACTATTACTGCCCGCTATGAAGAAACGTTTTTTTGTAAGATGTTTAAAAATTGGATTTTAATCAATATGATTACTTTAAATTAATCAAAATTTATTAATTTTTGGACTACTTCATTACTACATTTTAGCTTATGTAAGCAAATATATAGTCCTACACAAAATTGGCATAAACATAAGGTAAACTCTTCACTTACACATCCATCTCACTCAAGATCAGGATATAAATCTACTTTTTTGACAGGAGACATTTTAAACCAAACGTAATTTTCTCTCGTTGAACGTTTTAAACTAGTAGTCGATAAATCTTGATTGTATTTTGTATCAATCCAAGACATATCAGTCGTACAAGGTATCTCTCATTATTTATGTGATATGAATTATGGATTACCTTACTACAATAGATATTTACACAGCTTATCTTAAGTACCTAGTTTTAACAAAAACCATTGAATCCATTGAGCTATGTGTATCGTTTATTTGTATATGCGACCTAAATCCACAAATTTTAACAAAAATTGCTGAGAATGTCTGAACTTGTAATTGTAACCAGCTGAAAATTTTATTTCTAGCTATTCTCGTTCTATACATGAGCCTCTCAGCTATATCTGAAATAAGCGATACTGCTATTCCACCAAGATACAAATAAAATATACTTTGCAAGTTTGAATTCAAATCCAATGGCTTCACTGGAACATATTCTTTTTTAACTTTGCTCCTTGTATAATTTAATCGTATTCCTGAGTACTCCTGTCTTCGGTAAAACCATTCCAGTTGACTATATATTCCATTTTCAAGCAGCTTCATGAAATATTCAACTAGTCTCGACCCTCCTGGGTTATCAAACTGCCAAGTAACGTAATCTGGGAACAATGCCTCATTTCCCTGAAAAAATGTTTTGTAGTGATAATGCCTTCTAAGATAACTAATTTCGTTGTCAATATCGTCTTCTCCACTGACATACAATATTTTTCTAGAGCAATTAGTAATCTCCCGTTCAATCGCAACACTTAAACTTTTTGAATATCCAATTTCCGGTTTCGGTATTGAGTATGTACTCTCTTGGATTAAATCCATTTGCAGCCTCCATTTTCTCCAAAAATTAGCTCCAAGCGAATCCAAACTTATGGAAGAAAAACTGTTATATTGCCGACTGGCTCCTTGAGACGCTTCCAACATAAAAGGTAACCACGACAGCCGAGGAGTAATGCTACCATGATTTTCATCTTTAATACTACCAGACGTGTTGAAATCCAACCATTCCGCTAATCCTTCAGTTGACAAACGATAATATACAACAAAGTCAGTTCTTGGAGTTTGTTCCTCTGTCCTGCTAAAAATTTCTTTGTAGCCAACATCTCCTCCCTTCAATATGTCATAGAAGCTATTAATACTTGATTTTTCCATTGGTGCAGTAATACCTGTAATTGCAATCCCCTTGTATGCATTTGTAAAAATCACGGACATTACTAGCCACGATCCTAACACAGTTTCTAAAGTTAGTACATTAAAAACGTAATCGGGCACGCTATAGGCGTACTCCAAAATGGTCGAATAAAAATAAAAGATGGCGTTGAAGTCGCTCAAGTTTTGTTTTCGGATGATTAGAGTGATGTGGACATAAATTGCCATGAATGACAAGTACGCCAAAAGATGTAGGATTGGTTACCACTTGATAGTTGTATTTGTACACTCAGTGCACGTTGAAATGGTGTTGGGGAAGAAG
>JAQFZH010001673.1:0-19946 GCA_034695485.1 Entomobrya nivalis
TTGTCAGGATTATCTTGTGTTGATGATGAAATATTAGAATCTTTGTTTTTTGCACATTTACTGTAAGGCCCCATTCCTCGCAGTATCTGTGGAGCACTTCTAATTTGCGCTTTAGTTGGGTCGGCGAGTCTGCAAGTATGACCATATCATCAGCATAAGCTAGTACATGAAAGGAGTGCTTGTGGTTGAGATTTATCCCCCGTATACCATCTGCTTCGACTACCTTGTATATGTCCTCGATGTCGCTAATGTAGAGAGAGAATAATAGCGGGCTTGTCAGCTCACCTTGCAAAACTCCTTCTGCGACTTCGTATCTTCTTGTATGGCCATTGAAAGTTCTTACCGACATATTTGCCCCATCATAAATGCACTTCAGGATTCTTATCAGCTTGGGGGATACCCCGATTGTATTAAGTTTCTTCCACAGTTTGCTATGGTTGATAGAGTCAAAAGCCCTTGCGAAGTCGACAAATAGAAGGTGAAGTTTTCGGCGTTTGCAACGTGTTCTAAATATTTCGCGTGTTGCATCCAGAGAAAATATATGATCTGTACAGCCTCGTCCCTTCCTAAAACCAGCTTGTGCTTCTGGCAGTAGACTGTTCTCTTCCACCCATGTTTCTAGACGCCTGAGAAGGACACTTGTCAGTGTTTTGAGTACTGTATTTATGAGTGAAATTCCTCTGTAGTTTCTAGGATCTGTTGTATCTCCCTTCTTGTGCAACATAACCACTTCGATGTTAAGGAGGTCAGTGGGGAATAATTCAGTTGTAAGGCAGGTGTTGAACAAGACCGTCATAGCATCTGACCATTTAAGTGGTAGATTTTTCAGGAACTCGTTTCTGATACTATCCGTACCTGGGCTTTTGCCCGCTTTCTGCTTCTTAAGTGATAACAGTACTTCTTCTCTGTCAATTGGACAGTCTAGCACAGGGTGAGCGACACCAGAAAACGTAGTACAGTCGGCTTGCCTCGGTGGTAACACGGAGTCATAGAATTTTTCTCATTCCTCTTTCTTGATCTCACAGGGTGGACTTGGTTTTTTGTTAAGGGACTTAACTGCCTTCCAGAAGTCAGATGGGTTAGCGTTTGCGGTTATATTGTCACCAATTGCTTGATAGTACATTTCCTTTTTTGTTCTCAACAGTGCCTTAAACTCAGATTTTCTAAAAAGAAAACTGTCTAGTTGTGGGGCGTTGAAACCCATCTGTTTGCAAGTTCTAAGACTTTGGTTTAGCTTCTTTTTTGCTTTTGCACAGTCCTTGTCAAAGAATGGTTGGTTCCCTACGATCTTATGGCACGCTGTGTGGACAAGACCGGCCTTACTCGCTGCGTTTTTAATTGCTGTGGCAAGCAACGTATATTGTAATTCAGCAGAAGCATTCAGGTCGGGGACTGGGATTTTGTGCATTGCGGCTTTGAAATCTTTAGCTTTAATCGGATTCCACTTAAGAGAGGTCTTCTTATTATTAGACGTTATGTTTGAGTTTGCGTGTTGTGCTGAGTAAGGTGGGATAGTGACAGTGATGGGCTGATGGTCATATCAAACATTACATAAAAAGGAGTGAATTGCAATCAAGAAGCTAAATTAATCTTGATTCTTGATAAATCTCAGGAGGAAGAAATTGCAGAGGAATTAATAGAAATGGATACTGCGGACGATGATTGCGAAACAAGACTAGAAGTACAGTAGTAGTATGAATACATTACTTGCCTAAAATGTTTTTAAATTGGCACATTTTTAAGAATGTATATTCATTTTAATTGCAGATGAAACTGATTTGCGATATCATTTACAACGACCCTGTGAAAATTCAAGTGGGACATGTGCTCACCTTAAATAAACGTCTACTTTTAGCGGTACGTCGACACAAATTGTTTTAAAAGTATTTTTGTAATTTTCTAAAATAGCTAAAAAAAATAATTTAAATATGTATATATTTTGTACGGATTATCAATAGTTTTTCAGTCAGCTTGCCTCATACCTCGTGGTAATTTTGCAGTTCACCAAGTCATAAAATGGGATGCGCACATTGCGCACTCATTCTGTCAACCTGTCGATGACACATGACCCTAATAATAGGTTTCAATTTCATACATGCATCATGCATATTTAATTTCATCATATCAATAGCATGATAACATGCATGATAGCAGCAAAAAGGAAATATAAAGCAAAATGTCAATGAGTTGATGTTCATTATTTGCAGGATGTCAAGTAACGCCTACACACACACACCTATAATATCAGTAGTTCACCCAACCCAACTAGCCAACTTTCACACTCTTTTCTTTGAGTGAAAGTTGTAAAGTTTGAAACTTTACAATGCTGCACATAATATGCAAGTACTGTTGTGGATTGACATGAATAAAACGTGTCATAATGATATGCATAGAATGGATACGTGATACATATAAATTGTTAATTTATGCCTTCAAATAATGCTACACTATTACAAAGAAATAAATTATACATGTATTTTAGTGGGTGGGTAAAAGTAGAGAGGTGAGTTGTCAAACTTGTACTTTTCCCTTCACAATAAAAAAAAGTTATGAGCAATCTTGAATAAAGTATCACAGCTCAGTGAGCAATTTTTGTGTATGTGACTGGCTGTGGGCTTTTGTCATTTTGTGCAGAACTCATTAAAATTACACACTTCGCAATTCAATACAACTTTTATCTCCAGACAACTTCTCATTTATCATTCATTTTCCATATTCAGCTAATTAAACAAATAACCCATTATGCACACCTTTATTTCCCTCATATTTATTTCGCATTGTCAATTTTTATTCATAAAATATTCATAAAGAGATGGAAAAAAATGAAAATGTTTTTCTGCATGCGTGCTTGAAGGTACTATTTCATCTATGTTTTCTTTCTTCTCTTGCCTTTTTTTTTCTAGCCATTATAAAATGTCTTATTGGTTGTATGTTGTGTCCCACATCCTAATTATTTATAGACTTCCTGTTTTTTCAACCTTTATGGCCAATAAAGTCAACTAATGAAAATCTACCAAGCTAAAACGATGATCATGGCTTCCTGGCTTGGCTTTTGATGATGAGTTGGAAAAAGGATATGACGATCAAGATAAAGAGGAAAAGACACATCAAATATTTTATAGACTTTTCAACTCAATGAAACTTCAACAACTTGTTTTTTTCATGCTTCACCTTTATCTTTTTTACAAGTTGCCCATACATCCTTCTTTTTATCATCATGCTCATCTTCAATCCACCAAACAAGTTGTTTCCTGCAAAAAGAGGAAATAGAAAGAAAATACGGATACATAGACCAAAAAACACAATATTGCATTAAAAACTTCTTTTTTTCCAGAGAAAGGAAAAACGTAAATAGTTTTTTTTAAAGGAGCACAATAGGAAATAAAGTATAGATGTGATGTATGTTATAGTTAAGTGTGCAAAACCGGATCGTTCCGATTGCATGCGACTTGAGATCTTTCTCCGCTTCACGCTACATATTTATTCCTGTCGCTTTTTTAGTCTCACTTTCACCGTACCTTGCCTCCTTCCAAAAAAAAACGTAACGATAGTTTGTAGGTTTGAAGTAAAAGGAAAGCAACTCTGCATACTGTATCTTGTATAGAGTCATGGAGTAGTAGTAGTAGTAGAATAATATAGTGCACTGCTGACGACGCTTTTCTCTCAAATAATTTTATGGTTTTGTGCCTTAGATTGTGTGCCTTGTTTCACCGTTTCTCTCAGCCTGAATGTGTGTGTGTGTGTGCCTGTGCGTGTATAAAAAAGGACATGAACATCATCATCTTCTCACAACTCAGATATATCATATAACTTTTATATCAATGTATAAATTTATGTATATTGAGTCTACTCTATTTTTGCCGTGTGAACCTGTTCATTGTTGTGGTTTGGTTTGGTTGCCATTCTACGAGACTCCATGATTGAGTTTTATGTACGTATCCTTTTTTTGCGGCATCTCCAAACTTATTTTCAACAAAAAAAGCGATATAGCATACTCACACGCATAATAATCCGATCCGAAAGTATAATACACATAATATAATATGTACTTTTCCACGTTTACTAAAATGTTCCAAGGACGTTGTCCCATGTTCCAAGCCTTTACTCTGAGAAAGCACTGCAGCACAAAAGTACAAAGCTGGAAATATGTACATCTTAATTAGCAAAGTGGCAAGAGACAGAGGGGGAGGGGGAGAGAGTGTGTTGTCGCATGTTCAGAAAAATAATGTTTTTTAGATGTCGAACGTGCAACATAAACTGAAAATGTGGAGAGCGAGAGATGGAAAAGAGAAAGGAAATTAGCAAATAATTTGCAAAAAAAAACTATTGACGTTTTTAAGAGAGAGAAATAAAAGGGAAATTTTTTGGCTTCAAGCAAGAATAGTAATATGGTTGATTGAATTGGATGGAAAACTTAATTTTGCGAGACGTTAAGTGCGAGTTTATTCGATAAGGGGGAAAAAATTAATTAGCTTTCAAGAATATGAGAGTGCTCTCGCTCTCCTCGTCTAATAACATTTTCCTTGAAAATTTGCAAAATGCGCGACACCCGGTATCCAGCAGAGCAGAAAGAAAGCCATACATTTTTCTACAACATTCTTTTGGCTTGTTGTACACTTGCTTGCATTCTCTTTTCTTGTATATATTTTATATATCCCTTTTTACTTGACTTTTCAAATATAAGCCTTGCAAGCTACTTCACTAAATACAGCGAGAGAGGGAGAGAGAAATGAAAGGGGCGGACATTTTCTATTTTTCACTGCCCTCCCCTTCATTTTCTAATATGCGTCGACACTTTCATCAAATGCATATCTCAAGGTGTACATTATTCACATTCATTTCACAACCACATATTTTTCCTTCTTCTTTTCCCCTAAAACATAAGCTGCAAAAACAGAGGACAATCCCCAACGACCTATTATTATGAAGGGTCTCATACACTCATCTACCCAACCAAGCAAAAGCCAAGCCAGTAAAAAAACCTGGCAAGTTTTGTAGTGCCCCTGCTGCTCTGCTACACTGCTTACTACGCTGCTGCTGCTGCTGGCTCTTTGTTGCATAGATAGTAGGGGAATATGGCTTTATCTGTGTACATCCTCATAGAATCCTTCTCCCTATTTCCACGAACGGTACCAGAACACCAAAAGCTCCTCCAAACTAGAGTGAGATTCACACACAAGCACAGTCAGAGCCACTCCAAAAAAAGAGATCGATGAGGAAGAGCAACTGGTTGTCTCTCGATGTAACAGAGAGAAAGCAAAGTAAACTAAAAAAAAAAACACGCCATCATACACCGTCGTCATCATCATCGTCATCCTCTCTTTTTAATACCCAACCTATTATTATACACACATCCCGAGTCTTTTTTTCCTCCCGTCTTTCTCCGCAACTTGCATGTGTACATATATGTTTGCAAATTGGTGTGTAAAACTGAAGAGAGAAAGTTTTTCTACGGCCACTGCCGCTCGTTTGCTGCACCAGACCAGGCCAGCCTTGTTATCTTCATCTATCTATGTACCTTTTACCACCACCACACTTCTTCTTTTTACCTCATCAAGTGAAAAAAAAACCATCCCATGTAACGCTGTTGGCGTAACAGCATATACGCTTTCTCCCTCTCTCCCTCCCTCCCTCCACCAGTAGTAATGGAGCAGACAAGACATGACACGAAGAGAAAAGATGCTTATCCTCAACAACACACTATCATACAATCATACACCACCGCATCAATACTCTAAATACTATCTACCACCACTCAACTTGATATCTATTAGTTTTTTATATCTATGCAACTTGTTAGACACACATCCAAAATCCATATATCCCTTTTTCTTCCTTGTTTATGAGCAGATGACTCATACATTACTATTACGTCTCCTATACCTTCTTACCTTTCTCTCCTCTATATTAACTAGTGTATATGTAAAATATGCCATGCCATGCTTTTCCCATACAATACTCCATCTAACACAACACAATTCATTTGTAATACAATACAACTTTCACCGAAAGATCGAAACATGGAAAAAAAAACTTCTTTTTTCCTTTTTCCAAGTATTTCCTTTTTTTCTACTGACTTTTCCTTGTAAAACAACAACTATAGTGAACACATCATGCAGCATACACCAAAAGAAACACCACCAACACTACCTCGCTGCTGCACCATGCCATAATATAATGCCATGCCACACAACAGCAGTAACCTTTTTTATGGGACTGCTAGCTGCTAATGGGAAAAAAGGGCGAAGTTACACTTTTATGCAATATGCCAAGTTGATTTTGCCGTGCAATGCTAAAAAAAAGTCTTTATGAAAGATATGTACACAATTCTATTTTAAAAAAAGTACAAAGAAGCAGGCATCGACAATCGTCATCAAAATATAGTATAACAATCATCATCGCAAATCGCCATCCATCGACGAATCTTTTTTTTTCTCCTAAGAACTACCACAACAAACTCTCTTTCTCTATTTTTCTGTAAATGTGAAAAGGTACATAGAGCATTTCTCATATTTTTATTCTTCTCTTTTCCTCGCCGTATTTCTTTTCACTGATTTGGTTTTGGTTATGCCATGCCAAGCCTTGCCATGCTGCTGCGTGTGTGGCGTGTCTGAGTCCAATCTTTTTTTTCCTGTTTAACATCAGCAGAGAAGCAATAACAACAACTGTTCAACTTTCTCTGTTCTTCTTTATACATCTTGTGTATGTCTCGGTGGTACGGTGCGGTTTAAATGTATTGTATAGAATATGATGTTGTTAGAGTGAGTGAGTGTGTGTGTGTTTGTGTGTGATGTAAGTGAAGAGACTGACTTTAGGAAAAAGGTGGCCCTGTTGAACATTTTCTCTGCTATTGCATATTGAACAAGGTTTTTTTTATAATAGGCGGATATAATATGATTATGATGGGAAAATGGGGAAAAATAGTAGAGAAACGAAAGGAAAGGGACAACGACAACCGACAACTCGGAGGGACGATCAGATTCACCACACAATACCATCATAAGCACACACCATCACTATCATCACCAACTACAACAACTTGCTACTACACTTTTTTACTACCGCTCTCACCAGAGACAAGAGGAAATAATATAGTGGTCTGGTGAAGTAGTTAAATAGGCTTTTACAATACACACATATTCTTCTCTCTTATCGTCATCATCATCATCATCATTTTTTTACGCACGTAAGCATTTTTTTGTACTCCACTCTAAAATACTACTACTAGACAAGGAAGGAAATGACAAGATAATTTATTGCACTTGAGAAACAAAAGAGATTTGAAAATGGACGGTCACGCAAAAACAATTACCACTTGAGCTTGTAGAGTGTGTGTGCATGTGTGCATCTTGAAGTAGGTATGTGTGCAAAAAAAAGAGAAAGTTTAGCTTTGAAAACTAGTTGAGCATATCAGATCAGATGAGAAGATCAGTGTGCCATTATTTGCATATTTATCCCTGTCTCATCATTCAACACTAATCGTAAAAGAGTGAAGTTGTGAAGTGAGTGAAAGAAGGGAAGACCATCATCATCCTGTTCATTTGTTCATATGAGAATAGAGCAGCAACCCGAAAGAGTATAGTAGCAACAAGAAATATAAAAAAAGGAAGGAGGAGAAGAAGAAGAGGACACGACACCATTCACCATACCACCACCACCATCATCACGACTCACGACCATACCACCAGGCCAGAACCAGAACCAGACCAGACCACCACACAAACAACAAGTTGTTCATCAGAAGAAGGGAAAGGAGGAAGGCGGCACCCTTCCTTTCTTTATAGACTTTATAGACAAGCAACAAGAAATAAAAAAAGGAGCGCATCCAACATCACAAAAACACGATCATCATAGCATCCCATCACATTACAATCCCATCATCGTCATCGTCAACATCAACACACAACACACTCAAACCTAACCAAAAAAAATAAAGTTTTTTTTGTCGTGTTGACCGACAAACAATAAAAAAGGAGCTTGTAACAATTGTTTACACAATGAATCCTTTTACAAGAGCATTAGCATCAACACTGCTTTCCCTACTACTGCCAACCTCCTTAAAATAAGGAAAGCGACACTGCGACAAAATAATATCTGAAACGGCAAGACTACAAAACCACACCACCACCTGTCCATCAGTCCATTAGTGCATCTCTTTAGTATTTTCTTTGTGATAATGATGGACAGTCTTTAGTTTAGTAGTGTCTTGAGAGAAAGACAGGTAGATAAAAAATGAAGGAGGAGACGGTGAGGGTGAGAGGAGAGGTAGAAACGTGTACATAAATACTAAACAAGAAAATATATTGAACCTACCCATTTTTTCAAGTGTTGGTCACTTTCACTCAGTCTCACTTTGTTTGCTTTGGGATTACGATACGATTTGTGTACATAATTTTTGAGCAGACCCCAGACCTGTCGTTAAAGGACAAATGTAAATAAGCGAAATTACACATAATCTTTTCATCTCTCTCCGGTTTACTTTCACTTTTTTTAAGCTTCAATGCAAGATAAATAGGTTGAGGGTAATCTTGTTAGGTCAAGTCTCTTTGAGAGAAGTAGATTAATGGAGAAAGGTGAGCAAGTAAGATCAATCGATGATTGGTGATAGGAGAAACGTGATTTTGAGTTGGAGGCATGGTTAGGAGGAAGGAGGAGGTAAACATCATTATTTTATGACACGGAGAGACTAGTGCTTGCTAGAATATATCAGCTTTTGTGCTCTTCAAAAGTTAAGTGAAGGTTAGAAAAAGAAAATAAAGTGTAAAGAGAAAAAAACTTGAGATTTTTTTTTAGATAAGCCAGTGTACCAAAAAAACCAGTTTTTAGTTGCAATCATTGCGTTTCGAGGCGACATTGTGAACAAAAAGGAAGGTGGAGGAGGGGGAGGGGGGAGTGGTGGTGGAGGGGGTGGTGGCGTCGGAGGAGGAGGCGGAGGTGGTGTCTTGTTTAATGCCATGAATAACATCATGATGTCGCCAAAGATGCAGCGGTCCATTAGGATCAATGACTCGCAGATTCTCATGTTGGCGGAAAAGGCGAGATTTGACCATGTGCTGGCTGGCTACCTCCATAAAAAATCGAACGGGGCTGCAAAGTGGACCAGAAGATACTTTATTCTGTTTCAGGTAAGCGAAAAATTGAATTTATTTAAAAAAAAATGTGTTAATATAAATCGTTGCGTTATTTAATAAGTTTTGGGTCAATTAGCAAATGCAAAGTTTCTAAGTCGATTATTTGTCATTGCACTTGATTCTCAGAATCTGCTGTTCTACTTTGAAACGGAGGCGGGGGTGAGACCTTCCGGGGTCATTCTACTGGAAGGTTGTTACTGCGAAAGGCTCATCCTCAAAGACAAAATGGTAACTTGATACATGGCTATGACGTATATTATGAACATTACATCACATACATCCATTTTCCACATAACTATCATAATTGGCTGGCACAATAAAAGTTTTCGTAAAAACTTTTTTTTATTACTTTGATGCGAATAATGACTTATTTTTAATTGGCATTGTGAACTTGAGAACTTGTTTGGTCAATTCTCCTTTGCGATAACGTACCGACGTGAGAACCTGCGACAGTACGAGCTTCGAGCTGACTCTGAGTGTGACTGCAAAGCTTGGATTGATGCGATCCGAACTGCAAGGTAAACTTTTTTTCTCCATACACCATAATACGCATTCAAAGTTCAATGGGTTCAGTTAGCTTTAATATAACATTTTTACTTAAAAAAAACTTTAATGCTCATTATTATTATGTTTGTTGAAACAGTTTCAACAAGTTGCTGCTGCAAAAGGAGGAACTGGAACAGAAATACCTGCACCTTCTCCAGATTGTCGAGTCAGAGAAGACTGCCAAGTGGCAGTACACGGTCCAATGCGAGCAACTTGCTTCGGAAATTAAAAAGCTTCGTTCAGAGGTCAGCTAAACAATTTAATCAATCTTTTTTCGCGTCTCTATTATCTATTCATAAAAATCCTCATAAGCGCATCATTTTTTCATGAAAAAAATCTTTTCCTTGAAAACAAAATACTAATCCAATTAATTATGCTGAAGAAGTTACACACGTAATTTAGTAATAGAATCTAGCATAGAAAATCAATAGAACAACGACCCCTTCAATGTTTTAGTTTCGTCTTGGTCTGGTCTAGTCTCTGTAGTTCGGTTTTTTTGTTGTTGTGTGAATCAGTGAATAATATCATTAGACACTTTTTTATTTTATTTTCCTCATTAAGTTATAAAAGTAGTAAACTTGGCTAAAATACTCAGCATATAGTTTAATCATAAATATATAGACACAAAATAATTTAGTCATTAGAGAAATTAGACGAGTTCATAGAATTCATAGTAAAACGTATAATTAGAAACTAGACACAAACTAGCACGCATAATCTCTATTCATAGTGTTAACTTTAGTTTAGTAATTAATTAACTAGATTGAAAATATTTAAGGACCCTTTGCAAATGACCAAAAAAAATCGGTCCTTAAAGTAGTCTCTTTTTCTGTTTTTTCTTTGTTTCTCTCGTCATGTCTCTCTGTACTCTGTCCTGTCGGTTTACGTAAAAAAAAAACTATCGTACAATTCGTGTGACATTGTGTGACTTCCCCTGTATGACTGTTGACCACTCTCTGCTCAAAAAAATGTCTCACCACTACCACCGCTCCCACCAAATCTACTTCTACATAACTACTCAACCACAAAACAATTAAAAACCACACACAAAAAAAATGAAACATTACAACAACAAATCAACAAACGACCATGTTTGTGTATGTGTTTGGGTGGATATGCGGGTGGCGGGTGGTACATTGTGCAAAAAAAATGTATACAAAACACTATGGTCCCCTCTTCCTTTATATCTCTCGTCCTTCTCTCTGCCTGCCTGGGTGGGTGGGGGTGTGCGTGGTGTACTACCTCTCAATATATACAATGTAGCTATGCGCGTTGAAAAAGGAATGGCGGCTAGGCTCCGGGGGCAGCTCAACCACCACAGGCTCCCAAAACCTCGAGACGGATGATCTCAAGAAGATTAAAAAGGTTCAGAGCTTCTTTCGTGGGTGGCTGTGTCGACGACGCTGGAAACAAATTGTGGAAGAGTACATCAAGTCACCGCATGCCGAGGCAATGCGCAAGAGAAACAGGTAGAAACGTTTTCCATAAAATTTGGGGCAAAGTGAGAGAAAAGAGATCATCAAAATCAACAAAGTCATCTCTCTGCATAATATATATTTTATTTAGCTTGGTATTCCGCATGGTGGAAGCGGAAGAAGAGTATGTGGAACAACTGGAAGTGGTGGTGAGTGGCTTCCTTCGTCCAATGCGCATGGCGGCGAGCAGTAAAAATCCTCCGGTGACTCATGAGGACGTTTCCTCAATTTTTCTAAACGTCGAGACGGTTCTCTTCCTTCATCAGATCTTCCTTAAGGGCCTCACCGCGCGGATTGAACAATGGCCCACCCTCGTTCTAGGTATAGGCAAGTAACACTTTTGGTCACTCTCTCTACCTCTCTCGTTGTCTCGTCTGTTCTCTCTCTCTCTCTCTCTCTCTCTGTCTATCTCTCTCTCTCTGTGTTTCTCGTGGCTGGCTGCTCCCACTCTCTCACGCACTCTCTCACAAAATAAAAAAAATCTGTAGAGAAATACCTTCACTTATCTTGACTGTTGTACTTTTTCTAAAATAAATTGAGGGCGGATCACCTTTACCCTTTTCTCTGAAAAATCTCGACTTCCTTCACTTCTTCGAGAAACGTCAACCGTAAAAAAAAATTGAAACTACAACCTTCACTCTCAAAATGTCAGTTCAATGATGATGCTGAGAAGAGATGATAACTGCGTTCTAAAACTTATTTTCTTCGAAACCCTTTCATTCCTTCCTCCATTTTCTTTCTCTGTCTTACTCACAAACAATTTAATATATTCATCTTCTTATTATTTCCCTCCCCCCCTCCTATAACTTTAACTGGAAAGCCCCGACCCTGAGGAATGCTGAAGAAGCATATATTTATATAATATTCATACTTAAAGAGACAATCCATTCAAAGCCCTTTTTGACTTGACATCCTTTTTCCTTGCCCCTTCTCTCTCTCCCTTTCTCTCTCTCTCTCTCTCTCTCGCCTTCTTCGTTTCACTTTTTTGAGAAAAAAAAATGTGTATGAGAAAAGCTGTCGGAGAAATGTTCGTAAGTGTATGTGATGCATGAATTATCTGATCTTATGTATTGTGAAATGTATATTTTACATGTATACTTATTATTATGGTAATCTATATAAAATGGACGAGCATAAAAAATATATAAATGTATGTACATGTTGTATGATGTATGTATGTACTTACGTATGTGTGTGTATTTTTTGTATGTATGTCTCTACTTTATAAGAGGACATTATGTCATGTCAGTGTAAATTATATTACAAGTCATCATCGCATCAAGTCTGGAAAAAGAAATGTGAATGCTGCTTGCTTTTTCATAGCTACTCTACAGCTTTATAATTTTATATGCATGAAAATTACATGATGCATAGTACTTTTAGTCTAATTATTCGTGGAAACCAAAAGAAAATGCTCAATTTTTTTCGCATAGCGAGTAGTTTGTATTTTGTATGTAATTCCAAGTATGAAATTTGAAATGCTAGTATAGTTTGTTTAAAGCTCAAACAAAATTATACTTTACACTTAAATATTATACATCAAAACTCACATTCACAAGAATTTTTGAGAAAATGTATTTAAACTTTTTTTTTGAAAGCTTATCAGTTTGCAGCATGAAAAAGTTTTTTTTTTAAATTGTGTATGCATCTATGTTGATTTATTTTGAAGCACTGATTTGATCGTCTACTTTAATGGCTCCTGGCATAAAAATAGATAACGTGTTTTGCACTGTGTGAAATTTAAGTTTATATGCTATGTTAGGTGATAATTATGTACCAGAAATTATTATTCCGTTTTCTGACATGCACAAAGTGATTAGATACAATTAGATATATGAATGGACATGCCAAGTAAAAATCTATGTAGCTTTTTGTACAATTTATTATTTTTGTCTTTTTTTTCAAAATAAGGCGTTTTGAAATATTTGGAATGTGATATTCGTCTGCGAATGAAATAACTTATGGGATGATTTTCAAAAAAATACAAATTTTAAAGCTCTGTTTAAAAAGTACATTTTTTTGCTCTATGCTGCCTGCTAAAATAACAATATAATATCTATCTATTTTTTCCCCAAAATAATACCAACACTGCATCTGCAAAAACTGTTTTTTGTTTTTGAGTTCTTGATATATATCTTTTGGGTTACCCTTTTTATGCAAGCACACAAAAATAATGAAAATTAATTTTAAAAGTACAAGTGTTCAGTTTTATATATTCGTGGCCCGTTGTTTTTTTCTTTCTCTCTCTTTTTTGTCTGTACGTGAACCTGTTGTAATATTTCTATACATTTGTCTGACACTACTAATTCTTTTTCACAAAAAGACACCAAAAAAATCCAAGATATTGTTTTTGAAAGTCAGGATTTTTCAAGATTTTTTTTCAACACTTCATGTCCTAATATCCCAATCATATTTCATTGTGAAAAATGAAGAAATATAAATATCCGCTGTATAGACTGGCGAATTCAGAAGAAAGAAATTTTTCCCAAGAAAGAGAGTACAAAAATATATTTGACAACTAAAACCGATTTCAATTCAACAGAATTTTACTCGATTTTTTAAATATATATAGCAGGCAGCCATCTTCCAAAACGATTTACCTATCTAAATTAAAACCAAATTATAACTTCAAAAATTGGTGGAGTGACCAAACAGTGCTACTACTTGACATAATATTTAATATTTATAAGAATTTTTACTATTTAAACTAAAACATATTTTTAATATTTTTTTGTACTAGTTTTGAAATGCTTAAATTAATTTTCAAGTAGATTATGCTATTGTTCATTTAATTTTTAATTAGAGTACCGTTTTATTAGAGGATGAAATCTTAAAGGCAGCATTTTTTTATCAAAAGTTTCTCAAAACGTTTTTTAGAACAAAAAGTTAAAGTTGAACAATTTGTTCGTGAGTTTCGAGAATGCATAGTTAATATATTTGATTTCAATTAACTAAATATAATAACTCCTAGTATAGCATAGCATAATACATTATAAACCACTACTACCACTAAAACGTAATAATGTTTTTTATAAGCTTATTCTAGAGGAGCACAAAAAGTTTCCGCGTAGTATTTTCTCGCGCTGCATAAAATATTGCTCTGAGCTGCTTCTATAATATTTTCGACTAATTCTAATCAAAAAACATAATCCTTTCAGCAATATAGATAATGAAATAGATGCGCGTTTTGCGTTATGCAAGCAGGTAATTTTATTTTTCCACAGATTTCAAAAGAGACACTTCCTCTTACAAAACCTACAAGAAAAAGGTTTACAGGGTGGTGGTGAAGGTATTAGGGAAATTAGTTTTTCAGGAAAAAAAGAGAAAGTAGTGGAGAAAGTCTTTTTGCAAAAAAAACATTTTCTTATTTAGGATTATGTTTTGTTGATCGAGGACAACTCTGAGAAATAAATATGTTGATAGAGAGAAGATGAGTCTTTTTTACTTTCTTGTCCTTATCGTGTCTTGGTAGAAAATTGTAGGAAAAGCAGACGTAAACAAGATAAAAGCCTTTTTTTCACATTATCGGGGTAACTTGATATGAATTGAAATATGAGAGACGTAAAAAAAGAAAGTAGGTCCAAATGCCAAATGTCAGGGCAGGGTGGGTAGACCCGCGGACTGTGGACCTTCCATGTATATAAAGGATTGCACAAGCGAACATAATATTTTTTAGGCCATCTTATGTCGCATAATAGAAAAAAACAAGAAGAGAAGAGGAAAATGTAAAATTATATTATGTAATTGAATCTTCAAAGTGAAAGTAGAATTTCTTTTTATTGTGTTTTTGTGAAATGGAGACGTTCTCTTTTCCTTCAAAGCACTTTCACAGTTGAACATATTATTTTTTCGTTTTGAGTAGAGAGTAGGGAACATAAAAGAACATCAAACTTTTTTCCCAAGAACATAAAACAGGTATTCAATGATAATTATTATGGTATGGTATGATATGATATATATATGATATGATGATGCACCGTAGTACTACCACCTTTGTGTTAAATGGAGCTACCGTGTGTCTCCCTATATCAAACAGATAGATAAAATAGATAAATATGTGCATAAATTAGATAGAATGTTCTCGCTATTTATTGACTGATTGTTGTTTTTTATTTTGCTCTTTTTATTATTCTGATAGAAATTACAACTTTTGATTTTATTTTTATAGGAAATAGTTGAAAAATGTTATACAAATTGTGTGACAGGAAAGTGTTTGATTCATACTTTTTTCAAGCAGAATGTTTATTTTAAAGGATTTTATGGTAAAAACTGTTTAGGTGACCTCTTCGACATGCTTCTTCCAATGCTGAGCATTTACCAGGAGTACGTGCGCAATCATCACTACTCCCTTCAGGTGCTCACCGAGTGTAAGCAACAAGCCATCTTTGCTTCACTCATCACTCGACTGGAAAATAAATCTGCATGTCAGGGTCGATCACTTGAGAGCTTCCTTACATATCCAATGCATCAGGTAGATCAAACAAAAGATTTAATCAAAGTCTTTCCTGCTTAATGTTTTTTAGCCCCACCATCAACACTAGTCCATCTCTATAATCTGCATATATGTATAACGCTCAAGGTCACTTTTCTCAGAACTGAACTGAACTGATTTTTAATCTTGTGTAGATTCCTCGCTATATCATCACGCTTCACGAGCTACTAGCTCACACGCCATACGACCATGTTGAAAGAAAGTCCCTGGAAAACGCCCGTGCCCAACTTGAAGAGCTCAGCAGACAAATGCATGATGAAGTTTCCGAAACGGAAAATCTTCGCAAGAACTTGGCAATCGAGAGAATGATCGTGGAGGGATGTGATATCTTGTTGGATGTAAACCAAGTATTTGTACGTCAGGGTAATTTGATACAAGTGATGGAAGGTGGGGTGAGGAAAGGGAGGGCACGTATTCTCAAACCAGAGAAAGAGGCTGTTCGCCAAGCATTCCTTTTCTCTAATCACTTGATATTGACCACGAGAGCGGCAAATGGACGGCTTCATTTGGTGGCAAGCGTGGGGAAGATCCCACTTGCAGACTGTACCTTAATTGAGGATCCCTCCGACTGTGGAGATCCAGAGCCCACGGATGACGTCTCCATTTCCAGCCAATCCTCCTACTCCGACTCGAGTAATTCCCAACTCATCAAGAAGACCGTTGGGGTCCCAGAAATTACTCATGGTGGTCTCGACTTTAAAATCATTCTCGACTCGAAAAATGGGCCAATGACCATTCATCTGGTGACACCCTCCGCCCAAGAGAAACATGCTTGGACATCAGACATATCCCAGTGCATGGACAACGTGCACTTTCATGACTTACTGCACGGATCTGACTCTGCCTCGGTGGCTGTACCTCACGCGGTTCGCTCTGATCCAAAGTTGTTCAAGGATGATGTGGATATCCGGTTTTCAAGGACTCTCAACTCGTGCAAGGTGCCGCAGATACGATATGCCACACCCCAGCGTCTCTTGGATAGACTCACAGATCTCAGGTTTCTCTCTATCGACTTTCTAAACACTTTCCTCCTAACATATCGAGTTTTCACGGACTCTGTTACAGTGCTCGAGGCACTCAAAAAAGTTTATTACAATCAGGAACCTCCAGACGCTTCCAATGACAAGTAAGCCGTCTAATGTATTTGGGGCAATTTGATAACTTGATAATCTGACATGTCACCAAGTCACCATCCACATTGCATAACATTGATCAGTTGTGAACTATCATTCCATCATTTCCTATGTTTGTTTACAGTATGGATGGGATAGTGGTAAAAGAAGAGGAATACGGAATCAGACTTGAGCCAGACGCTTACCGGCGAATTTCGACGACATCAACAGTGTCCGGCTACGGCACAGAAAGTGATCGGGATCCTGAAGGCAAAGGGCCTCACTGGAGATGGAGCTACAGAAAAAGTACATACAAATCTAAAGCATGAATGATATACACACTATCAAACTGTTACATGTCATGTGAAAAAGTCCTTGTCTTATAATAAGTGTTAATTAACTGATATTTGTAATTTGTGCATGTTTGTCTCACTTGTGCAACTGTATGTTGTCTGTATATTGACGCTTGTAGGTATGGTACGTTCTGTTTCGTATATGATTGCAGTAGAGGAGTCGAGCGGGAGCTCATTCCTGAGTCCGGGACCACCCAGCCCACCAGCAAGAAAGAAATCAGTGACATTGCGCGTGGAAGATGTTGGGGGCCACTTGCTCGTTCCACCGGGCGGTGGAAATACTACTGCGAGTAGTGAGACGCTCACTGAGCAAAAATTTCAAGCTATGACAATGACACCAAAAAAGAGACATCCAAGCTTGACCAGTGAAACGTCGGAAGCTTCGGAGAGCGAGGAGGAGGAGCCCGTCAAAAAACATTTGCAAGAACCTGTCATTGCTCCAGGTGCCTGTAAGTCACCCAAAATAAAAACAAGCTCATTTACTATATTCCAAGCCATTAATTTACTTTTGTTTTCTTTAATTTTCTTGCTTAGCCCCAGCTCAGGCGAGAAAAGCTTCCTCCACCTCAATCTACGCTGCAATTCTCCAGCGTCGAGCTTCCAAGCAGCGTCCATCTTACGTTGAGTCTGAAATGACAGGGGCAAGCTCCACCCCTCGTTCCTCCTTCCAAACCCACGGCTCCGAGTCCCCCACAATGAGCAGTAAGGCTGGAGTAGTTGTCACAAGTTCCCGACAGTCCCAACGTCGTTCCAGCAGTGCATCCGCTGCCGCCGCTTTCGCCATTGCCACCGCAGGTTCCACCTGTGCCGCTAGGATTGCTCAGGGTCAAACTGAAATCGTAGTCCCGGAAAATGAAGAGCTCAAGTTTGTTCGTCCCCGGAAGGAGAGTGTACTCTCCAGTGCGGCTACAATGCGAGTCTTATCTGTACTTCGACACTGGGTGGCCAAGCATTCCCAGGATTTTGAGGATCCAAAGCTGAGGGACTTGACGGTATCCTTTCTCGAGGACATTTTATGTTCTCCGGCACTCCTTCCAGCGGAAAACAAGGCGGCATCTCAGCTCCTCCGTCTACTAACCAGAGAGGATCCAAAAAAGGTCGACTTGAATATTCTCCTCCAACCAGCCCACACAAAGGAAACGATTGAGTCCTTATCAGCCCTTGAAATTGCTGAGCAGATGACTTATCTTGACCATGAGATTTTTGTGGCAATTCGATCGGAAGAGTTTTTGGGACAAGCTTGGACAAAAGATGACAAGGAAGTGAGAGCACCTCATATTACCCTCATGTCTCGTCGTTTCAACGAAGTCAGTCGACTAGTTGTCTCAGATATCATGAGGCAAACTACTCAAGCCGCTAGATTACAAGCCATGGAGAAATGGGCAGCTGTAGGAGACATTTGTCGGGTTCTCCACAATTTCAACGGGGTTATCCAAATCACTGCAGCATTTAACAATTCATCCGTGTACAGGCTCAAGAAAACTAATGAGAAGCTCTCGAAAACAGTAAGTAAATTTAAATTACGTTAGTAGGGCGTGAGTGTAATTAGAACGGGGGCATTACGAGATGCTCTGTTTTGTTTGCAGACTCGAGGAACACTAGACCGGCTGCAAAGTATGATGGGGTCAGACGGCAGGTTCCGTAGTCTCCGGGAAGCGTTGCATCGTGTGGATCCACCCGGGATCCCCTACCTGGGCATGTACCTCAGTGACCTGACTTTTATTGAAGAGAGCACTCCAAACTACACTCCTGAAGGACTCTTGAATTTCGCTAAAATGCGGATGATTGCACACGTAATCCGGGAAATCCGCCAGTTCCAGCAGACACCCTACAAAATTGAGTACAATACAAAAGCATGCTGCTACCTGCTCGATCCTAACCTCTTGCTGGATGACGATGAGCTCTACAGATTGAGTTTAGCTATTGAACCAAAACAGGGCCGACTCACTTCACAGTCTTCAACCTCTTAAATTACTAATGAGTTACATGATGCATGCTTCAACTCACTAAATCAAATCTTTCAGTTATACAGCTACGGCTACCTACCATTTATATGCACAACCGGAAGTAAAAAAATATAGGTATACACCTTTTTGTGATGATGCTGATTATGATGCATTGATAAAAAAGCATGCGAAAAACTACTCCCACTATGCAAAAATCTTCCTTTGCGTATTTTTCATTGCCACATTTTAAAATATATAATCATACAAATACCTTTCTGTCTGTCTGGATTTATCTCTATTTTTTAAAGAGAAATCATGATCAGATCACACAATAACAATTGTTGTCAATCATTCAGCCTTACAATCAAAACACGTAAAAATTAATTCTATCATCATCGAATTGCATTGCATTTGTTTTTCGTTAACCGAGTAAAAATACTGTATAATTATGGTATGTTGTCAGTTATGCAAAATATATTATAAGCAAAATTAACTTGACTATGCAATTAAAGTAAACAAAAGAATGTCTAAGGCATGCCCTTTTGATATATAATTATGTGTGCCCTCCGTTTACAAATTCGTCTTCAATTCTCAGTCACTCACAAAATCACAATCATCATTCAAAGTCCTTTGTGCCCTTTACAAATCCATTAAAATATCTATTGCACTGGCCATACTTATTTGAAACAAGAAAGAGATGGTAATATCAAAATATCAATCAAGTTCCAAAGTGCACCAAGTAAAGAGACGTCGTCGCCTCCCATTAAATAAATAATTTTTAAATCAAGTCTTTTTTAAAGTAAAAAATAATTGGTTATAAGGGTTTTACATGATTTTTTAAACTAAAAAACTACATAATTGACAGTGAGTACAATATTTATCCCTTACTAC
>JAQFZH010001674.1:0-19944 GCA_034695485.1 Entomobrya nivalis
TCGTAGCTTAGCTCACCAACCTTCATATCTTTTGGTAATTTATTCCATAATATCGCTCCCCTATAATCTAATGATTTGTCGTCGTTGTCATTTTTAACGATGCATTCAAAGTTGTAGATTAAGGGTATACAAATATCCACCAGTTCGCAACCCATTTTCAAGAAAATATATGATTAAAAGTTCATCACAGGATTTGTAATGAATTATATTTAAAGTAATAACCAAGATCGACGAATATCTTATCCCTTCTATTGGAGTAAAAGATTAAATGGAATCAATCATAAATTTAGTATAAGTCTCAGTGGTCTCCAAAAATTGAAGTAGCAGGCATTGTATTAGAGTATTGTTGAGCATTACACAATTGAACTTGAGTCGATACTCGGTCATCACTGAAATACAATGCTCAATTTTGAAGTAGAGAGAACACGACACTTAACTGTACTAAGACTAGCCAAAATAAGTTTTACATTCTTTATTATAAAAACCCCAAAAAACTTAGTTGATGACCAACGCAAATGATAATCTGGATTAATATTTTTGCTTTTGACATATCTGATTTTTGTCGTATCAATAAATTAATCTAAATTGATTTTTAAAATGTCAAACAATCATATATCTGAATTATTATCAACACAATTACAAAATATATTTACAAGCGTTTCAGAAAGTTTCATATTTTGTTTCCATTCGATTAACCCCTCAATTCTGTTCTCCGACATAAGCATTTTGAAGGGTCAAATGATGCTCTTTAACGAACAATATGTTGAAGTTATTGACTTTAAAACTTACTTTGGTAGATATACAAATGGATGCAACGTAATATTTCATTCTTTAGATGTTTCCAAAGAATTTGCATTCGTACTTACATTTTGGAATTTGTTGTTAAAAATTACATCAGTTGTAATCTACGTATCATCTCGCCATAGTTTCGACCACGATTTATTGTATCAATCAGAAATAAATATGCCATCGTTAAAGCTTGTCATTTATCCTGGACCAATTGACAACATAGTTAATTTAAATGTTCGACTTTTGTGCAACGATTACTGTAAAGAAAATTCGAAACCATTTCAAACGAATACCATCCGTAAAATTATAAACGATCCTGTTGCAACTCACAAGTTACATTTCTGGAACTCAAATCAAAAAGTTGTACCAGCTGCCGTTTTTGCCCGACTTTCCTACTACTTTGAGCCAGAAGCATATGGAAATGATCGCTATGCATGCTCACGATTAGTTTTGAAATCAATCGATATGATCTACTGTACATACGAAGTGATGGCAACCATAACTTTGGCAGAAGTTCATAATATCTCAATACTACAATATTCAAAGATGAAAAGTTCTGAGACTAGCTTAGTTCGACAATCGACTGTTGGACAATATATTTTAACTTCTGTTATGCATGCGGATTACTCAGAGTTATTTCATTATAAAAAATCCGGATTCCAGTTTTCCATTTATGAAAAGAAAAAGGCTGTTTACTGTTTGAATATAGGGAACCATAAAAATACCTTTGATTATTCCATATGGCTTAATCCATTTCGAACTGAAATTTGGGCAGTGATATTGATAATGTTAGTGGTTTTATCCTTACCATTTATTTTAAATGGCAATTCACTTGACCCCATCCCTTTGAATATACTCTTTAGTTTTCTTCAATTGATTGGGATATTTTTCCGAGTTTCAGTACCAATCGACGCTTCAGGAAGACGAGTATTTGTTGTTGCATCTATACTTGGATTATTCCTTTGTGCAATTTACGAAAACGTCATTTTGAGTCGAGTAGTTCAGGCACCTGGGCCTGCGAAGTATCATACTTTGGCAAGTATTCTAAGTGATAATTACAAAATCATTTGGTTCCGGTCCTATTTTTCAATTCCCCCAGAAGTAGAATTTATGGGCTTATTCAAATTACATCGCTTGAATAATTTGCTAAATTCAAGTTTCCATGAAGTAAAATCAGAAAAACCTCTTTCGGTAACCAAAGCTTTGTATTTGTCTCGGAAATATTTAGCATTCTGTGATGAAATTAATCTACCCGTCGAGTTACTACGAATTGAAAATAGAATTCAACTGGACACGGCAAAAGAGGCACGCTGTTTTACTCCACCAGAGTCAATTAATCCTAGTCCTAGTTTTTGGGAAATATATACAGTGAATAGGTACTGGCTTATGAAAAGCATAAACAGAATGAGGGAGAGTGGGCTAGCAGAAAAGTGGGAGCATTGGGCAAACTGGGCGAACAAATTGGAATCGAAGTTTTTTAATGAAAGGATTCGTAATAGTGATATTATAAATTTAAATAAGTTCTCATTTCCTCTTCTAATTTACATAGTGTTGAGTGGTAGTGGCATGGTAATGCTTGTTTGCGAATTAGTGAAGTTTTATTGGAATTAGGAACACTGTACAAATGCACTGTGATTTTGAAAAAAAAAACCAAAGGCTGCCTTTCGAATAAATTATAAAGCATTTGAAATAAGAATTTTTATAGTTTTTAAATTTTTTAAATTACAACACTAATTTAATTTTCTGTGCGTACAAAGTGGGATTCCTTAATGCCACGACAGAAGAATTACCCCTTAAATTACTACTAAATTAGGATAAACAATTAATTTACTTTCAGCTCAGCTGAAAACTCATACAGACTACGCGCCTACAAAATGAAATGTTAACAGTGTTAACACAGTTTACCAAAGTACAAACCCACATTGAGCTGCACAAATAAAGCATTAAATATATATGGTAAAAATTAACAGTTAATTATAAAAATTATCACAAGTGATTAGTGAATATTAAATTGATTATTCTGCAGTTTAAATCATTCATTGAGTTGAGTCCTCCTGTCCATGGGCGGCTGCATCTAGACATGGACTCTGGTCGCTACTGTTAAGAAACAAACATACATTTATTCCATTTTTATTATTTCCAAAAATATTTGTTAAAATAAATTAAAATGTTGAATTACTTACTGCATAGCATGCTGATGATTGAAAAATTCGCTATAGGTCGAAAATGATTCTTGGCAAAGACGACAACGAAGCATGGGTCCTAGTACTGGAGGTATCATATTATGGACCAACACACAGTGACGTTTCAAATGACCCTTAAACGGGAAACATTCCTCGCAACTGGGACACTTGAATTTGTCATCACGGCTCGAACATTTAGTTTCTCCACACGCAAAACGATATCCAGTGGAACTTGGAATCTCGTAATGATTTTCGGCTGACTTTGGCGGAGATTCCGTGGAGTTCGGTCCATTGTTCGATTGATGAACATCTTGGGAAATGGGGCTTGGCATCGGGGTGCACTGCTGTGTCAATACTGGCATTTCACCGCAACCATTATCCTCAGTTTCAGTCTGACTCTCAGCAGCAGGAACAGGACTACTAAATATACATAAAATTAACAAATTGGCAATTTTAATGAAAAAAAAACTGATCATTAATAAAAAATCAGAAAAAATTAAATTAGACTTACATCGTTTTTCTGAATTCTGCGTTTGGTGGTGGTTCGTGGCGTGCAAGATGACTTCGGAGAGTAAAAGACCTTTTAAAACGATCCCCGCAAATTTTACAAATGTAAGACCCTGTTATAGTGTGCTTTCCAGCAGTCATTCTCCAAACATGTTGGCGTACTTTTTGGGACCGAAATCCACAAAGGCACTGCTGAGAGTCACGGCGACTGATTCCATGTTTTATTCCTGAAGCTGTGGTGGAACGAAGGGATCTTGGACCTGCGACCTCTGTTTGACCATCTCCTTCATTCTCCATCAACTGCTGCTCTTGAGTGTTGGATATGACTACAGAGGGGGAAGGCCAAGTTGCTGCTGCTGACCCAGATCCTGACTTGGTAACTTGAATGGAGGTGCCTTGTCCTCCTGACTTAATGACTTGACCGACAAACTGAACTTCTTCATTGGAACCCTTAGAGTCAACTCTTGCTTTTGGAGACTTGTGACAAGTAAGATGTGTCTTTAGAGCTCGTCTCGCCGTCAATCTATCACCACAAAAAGGACAAACAAATGATCCTATTGTTGTGTGGCGCCCTCTGGTTAATCTCCATACATGACGGTGAACATTGGTCGGATTGTTATTGGTGTAACGGCAAAGGCATTGGCGACGGTTTTTCGGGTTCACGGCGTGTACAGGCTTTGGTAACAGTAGCTTCTGCTCCTCACCTACTGTTCCCATGGACACCACATCCACGTCCTCCTCTAGTTCCGTTGTTGACGACACTGGAACTGGAATCACTGGAGGTTCCGCAGGGGCACTAAAATTTCACCACAAAAAAAATTCATTCAATCAATAATGTAAACAAACACATTCATTAAACTCCATTAAACTATTTTAGTATGTATTTAATAACGGTAACTCACTTTTGAATTTCTTCTTCGTCCACGGTCCTTGGGTTATCTTCAGTATCTTTATCTTCTTCTCGTTTGGTGTGCAGATTCCTAAAGCTCTTCATAATCTCATCTAATTCCACACCGAAACCCCTAAAATCTTCCTTCACCTTTACACCCTCCAATCTTGCAATCAGGAGCTCCAACCGCGCAGGAATTCCTTTCAGCATTTTGAGATCGCCATCATCACCTCCTCCCCTTTTCACCTCCCTCAACAGCCTCCCCAGATTCGGAATAATTCTGATCAACATTTCTTTTAGCCAAACACACTTGTTCTTTGCCATCCTTCTGCAATTGTACTCCAATTCATACTGCTCCCTCAATTCCTTGATCTCCGCGTTAGCAGCTGCCAATTTCATTTGAGTCTCCTTCAGATCCTCCTTTAGTTGGCTGAGATTCCTGATATCACTCAATTCAAAAGAGAACACCTCAGCAGCAGGTGAACCACTGGCAACAAGATGCCTATGGTAAGTAGGCCGGGGAATCCCTCCCATTTTCAATACCAAACTGAAATGAACACAATGGAAAAATAAATTAACGCTTACGTTTTTACACTGAGCACTTATAATTAAACTACTTCAATTAAAAATCACTTCTTTAAAAACTGAATATCTTGATTTGATACTAAAGTAGTTGTAGCTGACCTTTGGCGTTTAAAATCAAACTAATCAAAAAATTATTTGTTAAACGTTGACAAATGAGGAAATTAGCCAACAAACTTCATAATTTTTAATTAATTGGTAATTATCACAGTTTGCCTTATCAGGTACGGTTGAAAGTTGGAGTTGAACTTGTAACTGGCGGATACAGGACAGATACTCAAGGACGGGACGGGACAGGACTCCACTCCACTCCACAACAGTCAATCAGGCAATGACATTCCCTGACATGTCTTGTTTTCTTCCCTGCTGCCCAACCTACCACCAGCGAAACGAAAACGTTTTGTTTGCTTTGCTTCGCCACTCTTGTATTCGTGTATATATTATGCCTTTAGTATGCATGTAAATTGAAGCAAAATTAGTAAACAAGCAACAAAGAAATTTTACATGGGGCCGTTCACTAAACACAGTACACTACAATCACCATATAATATTCATTTATATCGCTGTGGTAAATTTTATGACGTGGCATTTTAACTGTGAGTGTATCATTTAACTAAACTAAATTATTCTGGGTATTTCTTATCTTACTTAATACGTCGTTACGTTGGTGACGTTTTTAATGTAGGACCCCTATTTAATAGGCAAGCAACATGCACGCACTTTTTTTTACAGAAAGAGTAGAAGAGAAGTACAAAGTACATAAAAAAAAACAAGCAAACTGCGGTGCGGTGCTAGTGCTGCTGGCCAGATACGAGTGACGACTGTGACGAGAAGAAGAGGAAATGAGAATTTATTGTTTATAGAATGCATGCATGTGATGCGACGAATCATACAGCAATTAAAATTTGCAAAAAAATTGATTTTAAATACCCGAACTCAAATTCCGTAATTTTCATGAATTCAATTTTGAACATGAGAAGAACCCTTGTTGAATTTGAGTTGACCGTTACTACGACGACGACAAATCAACGGTTACATGCACAGTCACATAGTCACATTAATCAATAGTAAATAAATAAAAAGTACAGACAAATGTTTTGTACATTGTACCAATTTGACTGTTTTTTTGTTTGGAATTAATTGTTGCTCAAAATTGGGCCCTGAAATAACTTGTCTTTTAGTTCAAATACTATCCAATTACCATGCAAATTTTATAACTTTACGTTATTTTACACTACAATATTTTTTTAAATATAGCAAAAACTTATATTAACTACATACTCATAAAAATCGTATCTTCTTACTGCTATCAGGGGAAAGTGCAGAGTAAAAATATTCTTTACAATGAAATTAGTTGAACGAAACCAGCATGCTGACAGTGACAGCACTTTAAAATCGATGGAGTAAAATATTTTCACAACATATAACATTAAGATAAACAAAATAAAGTTAAAAATTATTACACAAATCCCAAATATCTATGCTTAAAACCGGCATAAAGTTTATTTCTGAAAAATAGCATCCGAATTGACTAATGAATATTATTAACTATTCTGTAAAGTTTTAAATCATTCATCCTGAATCTTCGTTTCCATAGGGCTGCGACTGATGACTGTTAAAAAAGAAAGAAAAAATTATTAATTTCTAGCATTTTCAAAAATAGTTGTTAAAATAAGCTAAAATTAAAATGTGGATTTTCGCACTGCATAGCAAACTGATGACTGCGAAACATTAATTACAAATCTTTTCATTATTTTTAACTTTTGCTTACATTGAACCTCGTAATGATTTTCGACAGACTTTGGGGGAGATTCCGTGGGATTCGGTCCAATGTTCGATTGATGAACATTTTGTGAGATGGAGCTTGGCATTGAGGTAACCGAAGTGGTTGGAGTGCACTGCTGTGTCAATACTGGCATTTCATCATAGCCATTATCCTCAGTTTCAGTCTGACTCTCAGCAGCAGGAACAGGACTACTAAATAAAAATAAATTTACAAATTAGCAATTGTAATGAAAAAAACTAACCATTAATTAAAAATCGGGAAAAATTAAATTAGACTTACATCATTTTTCTGAATTCTGCGTTTGGTGGTGATTCGTGGCGTTCAAGGTGCTTTCTGAGACTATATGGCCGTTGAAAATGATCGCCACAAATTTCACAAGCGTGAGGTTTACCATTAGTGTGGCTTCCAAGAGTCACTCTCGAAATGTGGAGTCGTACTTGTTTGGACCTGAATCCACAAAGGCACTGCTGAGAGTCCCAACGACTGACTTCGTGTTTTATTCCTGAAGCTGTGGTGGAAGTCGAACCAAGGGATCTTCGACTAGCTTCGGTTTCTGCTAGGCCGTCTCCATCAATCTCCATCAACTGCTGCTCCTGAGTATTGGATATGACTACAGAGGATGAAGGCCAAGTTGCTTCTGACCCCGAGGATCCTGAGTTGGTAACTTGTTTGGAGGTACCTTGTTCTCCGGGCTGGACCACTTCCTCGGCAACCCGAATATCTTCATTGGAGCCATTGGAGTCAACTCGTGGAATTGGTTTAGGAGATTTATGACATGCAAGATGACCCTTCAGGGTTGGTTTCGACATCAACCTATCGCCACAAACATGACAAACAAAAGATCCTTTTTTCGTTGTGTGGCGCCCTCTGGTTAATCTCCAAACATGAGTTTGAACATTTGTGGCGTTACTGGTAAATCCGCAAACACATTCGCAATTGTTACTGGGTTTCACGACATGTCTTATTGACTCCGGCGTAAGTAGCTCCTGTTCAACATCCTCTGTTTCCATAGACACCACATCCACGTCCGCATCCTCTTCTACTTCAGATGTTAAAATTGGAGTTGGAATGACTGCAGGTTCCACAGGACCACTGAAAATTCACAAACAAAATATAATAAATTATTATTTTAAAACACTATTAAACTACTTAAATACATCTTTAATTAAAATTACTCACTTTCGAATTACTCCATCGTCCACTGTCCCTGCGTTATAGTCAGCTCCTCGTAATTTTAACAATGGAAGTCTAAATCTCTTCATAACCTCGTCCAAAGCGACACCGAAACCCCTGAAGTCTTCCTTCACCTTGGCATCCTCCAATCTTCCAATTAGGAGCTCCAACTGCGCCGGAATTCCTTTTAGCATCTCTTGATCGCCATCTTCCAAATCACCATCATCACCTCCTCTTGTCCCCTCCGCCCGCAAGAAATTCCCCAGATTGGAGATAGTTCTGACCAACGTCTGCTTTATCCAAAAACACTTGTTCTTTGCCATCCGTCTGCCATTGTACTCCAGCTCTAGTTCCTCCCTCAATTGCTGAATCACCCCATTTGCAGCATCCAATTTGGTCTGTACCTCCATCCTTTCCTCCCTCGATTCCTCCAAAGCTCTTTTGTAAAATGTAATCTCTGCGTTAGCAGCTGCCAAATCTTTTTGTGCCTCCTTCAGCCCCTTTTCTAGTTGGCTAACCTTCCTGACATCCGAAATTGTAAAAGTGAACCGATCACCAAATTCATAACCGAACTCCTCCGAGTCATCAACTGCACCACCACTGGCACACAGATCACCATAATTAAATTTCTGTGGATTCTCTCCCATTTTCAATTCCAATCTGAAATGAACATAAAAAAAACAATTCCTTAAACAGCTTTTGTACATTTTACAACACCACTCAGCACTGCAATTAAATCACCACTACTTAAAAAACAAAAGAATTGTAATTATAACTCACCTTTTGCGTTTATAATCAAATTAATCAAATTATTCTTTAAACGTTGACAAAGGAGGAAGCAAACCAAGAAACGTAAATACAGTTTTCAAATTGTTAATTTTCAAGGGGTCTAACTAACTAACTAACTTTAATTCAGGTAAGTTTAAAGATAAACAGGCGAGCGAGGTAACTACCGGAGCTATGCTGAGGAAGGAGGATGGGACCTTTACTCCACAACAGTTAACAAGGCAAGTGACCCAGTTGTGCTGTGCCTTACTTTCCATTCTGCTCCCCTCCTTGAAAGTGAAGCGAAAACTCAAACGCTTTCTTCGCAATTTGCAGTGTTTGCCTGTTTCATGTTTGTATTCTGCTGGTATGCAGTATGCATGCATGCATGCTGTGACTGTCTTATAGAAAAAAAGCAACAAAGGAACTTTAAATGGGGCCGTTCATTAAACACACTACACTACAACTACTATGTAGTCCTTCAATAGATTTACTCAATTTTATGACCTGCAATTTAATTTTACCATTTAAATTAGCCAATGTGTGGTGCGTATCTAACATTATTTATTAAGGTGTGACGTTGGTAACGTCATGTATGAACAGCTCCTTGTCAATAGAGGAGCAGCACAAACATGCATGCACATTTCCAAAAATCCGAACACAAAAAAAGCAAACTGCAGAAAAATGCAGTCCTGCTGTGTTGTTGGTTGCGTTGCGTTGCGTGAGGAGAAAATAGGAAGATGTGTGACCAATCATAATTCAGCGATTTAGAGAATTGCAAAAAAATTTGATTGCTCAAAACTAGTCAAAATTGAGGGATTTTAATTAGGTATTTAAAGCATGATCCAAATTTTTAAAAAAATCTCAGCGGGAAAATAATTTCTATTTTTTTGTAAATACTGAAAAAGAGATGCTAATGTTAATTTTTCATGATTATCATTTTTGACGATGCGGTGCATTCAACACAGTGATTATAATCGCAGCTTTCTGCTGTTGACTCAACATATTGGTTTTCCCTTGGATTCCTTTTTATGCTTGTTTTGGTGGTGTGTAACGGGATGTGCGGTTGTGCTATGGTACTATTTGTTTACGAAATTTGCTAACTGACAATTAATTCTATCTCCTTCAGATGGTCGTATAGATTCGACGGATCTAGACAAAATTACTTTTGTTCTACTTTCATAGTTTATGGTTTATGATGGCTATGCAAATGTAATGAAAATATTGAACAACTCAAAACCACGTAGCTTTAAGTACGTATGTTTTACGAATTCACTTTTGAATTTCAAATTCATTCTGACTTGTAGCATTAGTTTGCATGATTGTAGTTTTCTTCAAATTTATTTCGCAGATAAAATATTAATTGTTAGGACACACATTAAGTGCAAGTCCAATATCTTTGGATTGATATACCTGCTAGTGACAGAGTGACAATTCAATAAACTTGAAGTTGAAGTGAAACAATTTAATTTGATTAATATGTGATGACTCAAGAAGTCTAGAAGATATAAAAACAAATTTGGGTGTAATTTAAAAAAAACTTATCTTATATCTTTAAGCATTTTTGGACATTATATAATTGTTAATGGAAACTTTGTCATCACTGGAATTAGATAAAGTTATTACTCCTCGGAACATGTATTACAGGTTAGCTCAAATATTGTAATTTAATTGGTATATAATATAAAAATGACAAGAAAAGTAGTATGTCACAAACTAAAGTTTTAGTATCGTTTTCAAAACACTTAAAAAATATAGCTGCGCTGCTGAAATCTCTTATTAAGTGCTAAATAAATAATTTACCTAAATTTCGTTTTAAAAATGGTTAACGTTCAAATGAATATTCTTGAACCTTTAGCTTTACAATTGCGGGATAATTACATGGGTGTTTCTGAAAGTTACATTTTTTGTTTTCATTCAATAAATCCATCCATTCTGTTTCCAGAAATAAGTTCTGTGAATAGACAAATGTTATTCTTTACCGAACCATATGCGAAAACCATTAGCTTTAAGAATATAGCTGGCAGATACACTAATGGATGCAACGTAATATTTCACAGTTTGGATGCTCCCAAGACATTGCCATTTATACTTACATTTTGGAATTTTCTGTTCCACATCACAACAGTTTTAATATACATTTCATTTCGTATTAACTTTGCTCTTGACTCATTGACGCTATCTGAATTAAATTTTCCGTTATTAAAGCTTGTCATTTATCCTGGACAAATTGGAAATACGAATAATTTTTATGTTCAACTTTTGTGCAACGATTACTGCAACAAACCACCTGAAACATTACAAAATAACACCATTTATAACATTATAAATAAACCAGTTCGACACCACAAGTTACATTTTAGGAACGCAAATCAAAAAGCTGTACAAGCCGCAGTTTATCTCAGATACTGGTTTTATTTTGAGCCAGAAGCTTATGGAAATGATCGTTACGCTTGTTCGAGACTGGTAATGAAAACCAGAGATATGGTATATTGTACATACGATGTGATGGCAACCATAACTCTGTCAGAAGTTCACAACATTTCAACAATACTGTATTCAGATCTGAAAAAATCGGAGTTTAGCTTAATTGACAGATCGAGCCAAGGGCAGTATATCTTAACGAACACTTTATACACCAATTATGAAAATGTATTTTATTATAAAAAGACAGGATTTCAGTTGGCCACTAATTATGCAAAAAAGGCGATTTACTGTTTATTTGCAGGAAAACATAAAACTACTATAGACACTTCGATATGGCTTAACCCATTCCGATTGGAAATTTGGCTCGTCATATTTGTATTCTTAATATTTTTACCACTGCCGTTTATTTACATGGAAAAATCAATCAATAAGCTTGCAAAGGATATATTGTGCGACGTACTTTATTTAATTGGAATGTTTTTTCGAATATCAGTACCAATATGTATTGTGAAAAGGCGTTTTTATGTGGCTATATCACTACTTGGTTTATTCATATGCGGTATCTATGAAAACGTCATATTAAGTCATGTAGTCCAGGCACCTGAGCCCACCAAGTACGTAAGTTTGGGAAACATTTTAAGTGATGGTTACAAAATCATTTGGTTTAGTATGATATCGAATATATTGCCAGAAGTAGAATTCAAGGGCGCATTCAAACTACTTCATTTAGACCACTTACTAAATTCGAGTTTCCATGAGATCAAATCAGAAATGCCTCGTTTGGAAACCAAGGCGTTCTACATGTCTCAAAAATATTTTAAATTTGTTGATGAAATAAATTTACCCATGGAGTTACCAAGCCTTGAATATGAAATCACACGCAAGGCAAAAGAGGCACGATGTTTTATATTGCCAGATTCAATTGATCCTAGCCCTACCTTTTGGGAAATATTTACAGTGAATAGGCACTGGCTTATGAAAAGTATTATAAGGATGAGGGAGAGCGGCTTATCACATCAATGGGATCATTGGGCTAACTGGGCAAGTAAATTGCAGTCAAAATTGTTCGTTGAAAAGAATCATAACACTGACACTATAAACTTACACAAGTTTTTGTTTCCTCTTTTGATTTATGTAGTTATGTGCGGTATTGGTATGATAGTATTTGTTTGCGAATTCGTAAAAATATGTTTTCGTCTTTAACAAAAAATCACAGGTGTACACCACAGTTTATGACGATATTTTGCTCGTTCAGTATTATACATACATATATTTGATGTTTGAAACTTATTGATGACGTAGCCAATTCCAACTTTATTTCGATTTTGCACATATGCATTTTAAAAATAAAGGTGTAATGTACAACATCATAATGGAAAGTTATACGAAATTTAAACAAAGGATATTTGATATCAAACACAGAGACTAAAATCATCGAATACTTTAAAGTTATTAAAAATACGGTATAATTTATACACTGGAAATGCATTTCCACTTCTGCAAAGCCAAGTCCTACAAGTACAACAAGTATCAGCACATCTATATATGATATCATGAAAATAGTTTAGTTCTCAAATAGTGTAAGCATTCAATCGTAGTCGTAACCTTGAAAAGACCAAAGCGCGTTAAACCAAATGTGTGGTTTCACACTACGACGATTTACATGAGTTTAAAAGCTGCATCGCAATATACCGACGGAAACGAAAGTAATAGCGACTTTTCTTTCGTAGTAATTTATGTACATCGCATGTGTGCCAAAATGGCATTAAGTCGTGTGCATGTATCTTGTATTATGAATTTAATGTTAGTTCCCCAGTTTATATTAAATACTTAAAATATATCAAACTGCCTTGTGTATTCAATTATTTTGTGAAAAACTGATGCAACTTTAATAAACTGTCATGAATACAAGATTTAAAAACACTTATCTTAAAATCCTATTTCTCGTTGTCCAATTTTTACTTAATTTCCCATATGAAGATCCGGCTTCTATGCTAGTAGAAATTGTAAGAATCCTAAATACAGTATCCACTATTGCTATAATAGCAACAAACGCAAGCAATTGAAAACTATCCCTACTCGCTAAAACATACATCATTTTCCACAGCACAAACATTAAGCAACTCACATTCCATCCTCCAATAACGAGTAAAGCGTTTAATGGTTTTGGCACATTTATTAATTTAAAATCCTGAATGAAATGTTCAACGACCGTACAATCATCCTTCTTCTCATAAAAGTTTCCTGTTTCTAAGCAATTCTTCATAAACTTATCCTTTTCCTGGAAAACTTTATGAAGCCAATTTGCACACTCTACGTCATCCTCTGGAATACTTTCGATTGGGTACCTTCTCAAAAGCAGTTTTACATTTTGGCCATGGCCTCGAAGTAGATCAAGAACTGAAAACGGTTCACTCGCACTATCTGTAGATTCCATTACAAAGAGTGCATCGTAAACTGCAACTGGTAAACCGGATGTATTTCCGTTCTTTCTAATGGCTTCCATAAAAGTAACAAATCCTCGTGTTCTTGGTAATAAATGATAATTTAATTTTTGCAATCCTTTTTCTTCAGCTATGATCATGCTAGCTTTGTGTTTTTCTTCTGTAAATCTAGTTCCCTCTACAAACATGGTAATTGTAACGGGATCACTGTGTTTCATTAAGCTTTGAACATCTCTTAAAATAATGTTCCTATCCTTTTCGAAATCCCGTTCTAAAAATATGTACTCGTGCAATTTCCACAGCCATCCGGTTATCGGCAAGTATTGTAAACTTTTTTTGCTAACTCCTCGTAAATTTCCAACGCATCCGAAATGGTTTAAAATTGACATAATCATAAATAATTCAGTTTCGTATCTGTGATTTGGCAGAAGTATTGAGTGTTCTTTGCTCATGAAGTTGTGAAGGACTTTGTGATCTAAACAAACCTGAATATTTGTGTCAGACCACCATGATGTCAAAAAAGAGGAATCTGTAAAAGTTAAAAGGAAAAGATGAATTAAAATAGTTGTAAAATAGGGACTTTTGTAACATAGGTTTATGCAATACTTACGCCAATACAGTATCGAACCGAAAAAAGAACCAATTTTTCTGTACACCCATTGACTCCAGGGTTTTATTAAAGTATATGCCATTAGATATAAAACCAAAATAGTTATTCCTGTAACGATAAATCCTAAAACAGGGAGCCAGAGTAAAAGTCGCTTAAGGTAAGGAACAAATTTTTCTATACTCGTCTTTCGGCTCATCTTATTTTTGAAAACACTTGTTTTTACTAAAGATAAAAACAAATCTAACATTTTCAGAATCAGAAGAACAAGTGATTTAACAAACAAGATTAAAAACAGCTTCTGAACAGTTGTTCACGCTCAATTTTAATGCAGTTTAGTTTTCTTTCTAGCGTGCATGATTATGATTGCATGATAAACAAATTCATTAATGTTGATTGATCAAATTTAAGCTTGCAAAAGATTCCACACTTCGTCAAAATTGCAGCATTGGTTAATATCATTGCATGATCTGTACAGGTTAAAGTTAGCACGTGATATCAGGTGTCTGGTTATTTGCTTAGAAGACATTAGACATGCACATAATAACTCATAAACAGTAAAAATACCAAACTCATAAAATATACAAAACACAAAATATAGGGAATTGTGCATCGGAAAAAACTCAATATGGAAAATAAGTGATAATTCCAAGATCAACTAATTGATTCCAAATTTTCTGACGAGTGTTTTACACTGTTATACATAATGTTTTCCTTTTCGAGTATTCTGTAAAATGTGCAATTTTGCATGAGTTACACAATAGTGAACAACACATGAGCTATGGAGAATGGAAAAGCTATTTAAGTATGCCAAATTTCCCATGTTTAGCTAATCATTATTGTTTTTAGGATGACAAATATTATAAAAATTGTTTCCTCCGAATTTGGTTTCACTTTCATATCATATCAGATCAGATCATATCAATATTTTAATAAAAAGAAAATACAAAATTTCCTAGGGAAAAACGTTGCTAAATATTCTTGTTCATTCATAAATCCGTTAAGATATCAAGCTAATCTGGGCTTTATTATTTTTACCTTGCTGATATAAATCCCACTAATTAATTATTTTTACATAACAACTTGCACTGCTGAAGTGTTTAGGAAAAACATAAGGTAGTTTAAAAGGAAAATTATGATTATGATGTAATGAATAAGTAGTAAACGTTATCAACCTGGGCACATACTTCACTTTGAATAAAAGCGTTTAGTTAACAAAAAAGTTTAATGGTACTTGTACTTCAAAAATCTATGATTGTAACTAAATGATAAAAAATCGAATTAAGTAAGATCACAATTAAGGATAAATGTTTAATGTTTCTAGGTAAGAAAAACATGTGTACCACAAATTTTCTCAATAAAGTAGCACATTTATTTTTTTACGGTATAGTGACTAAAGTACGGCACACAGTTTTTTGAGGCACACAATTACGGTATAGTGACTAAAGTGACTAAATCGTAATAACAATGACATGGGAACAAGAACAAAATCATTAATGTATAATATGACGATAAATTGGTTGATTAAATAATCAAGGTGGTCCAAGGTCAGGACAGCATAATTACTCTGCACTGTAAGTTATATCGTATCGCTTTATGTAGCTAGTGAATATTACGTAACATAAAATATAATAATAGTACAAATCATCTTAAGTACTTTAATTCACATTTACCACATAATTTTGCAAATTGAAAGCCTTTAGTAGTACCACACACGAATCGATTTAGCAAACTTCAATACAGAACTACAAAATTACTTTTTAAAAGGACCTTACTTTGATCCATTGCAAAATACTTGTGACATGTAAGTGGTCAGGAAAATTACGACGAATAATTGAAACATACAATGAATTCAATTTAGACCTAATAGATAATTTATCTTTTTATTCAATACTTCATAATTTGTTCCCTTAAACCTCTCAGACGACCTTCCTTATTGCAATATTATATGTGAAATTTCGCTGATCACTGCAAAGGATTCGTTGATTTAATCAGTTAAAATATCAAAAGAGGCTTCAATATTTTAACACTTTTGTCGATTTCTTCGAAACCCAAAGCTCTCCAAAAAGCATGAGAAGTCCAAATCCTGCAATTATGCCTCCAATTGCAAATATACTAATCAATTTCCCTGATGTAGTATAATCTGGGCTCAAAATATAAGATAATTTTGGATCATCTAATCTTTTCTTTAAATTTCTACCCCAATTAGTCCATTTATCCCACTGATAAAATAGGCCCGACTCCACAAATCCTTGAATCGTCTTCATCAAAAATTGTCTATTTGCTGTTCTTAACATCCAATGCTCGAATCTTGGAGAAAGTCTTTGTTTAACAGTGACGCATTCAATATTTCGATCATTAGAACCGTCAACTAAATTCTTTCTGAGTTGTTTACTTACATGATCTATTACGGAAAGGTCAAGTAAACCAGCAATTTTGGTTTTACTTTTGAAAACATTATAAAGTGCACTTTCTGTGAGAGGAAAATCAGCAGTACCATTTGGTAACATGTAAACTGCATTCTTGAACAAATCTTCAATATTAAGGATTTCAAAAACAGATTTTAGATAATACTCTGGCCTCCTCCGATATTCAATTGGTGCCAAAATTTTATAATTTTTAACTAATAATTCTCGTATTTTTTCGATAGGCTGCAAAGGAGATACTACAGTAACCATGCTTAGAAAATCATTTTGGTAGAACCAGGATAGAAATACATATACCACTAAATAAGGTGCACCACTTAAACACTTTTAGAATATGTTTAACGACTAAGCCTGTTTTTGTTCCATCAAATTTAAACATCATCCGTCTAAACAAATGTAGTCGTAGTACTATATTTATAACGTTACCAATAAGTACAAGTATCCATGTAATAAAATCAAATGGTGCCAACCAATTCTTCAAACTGTCATAAAATTGATCAGACTGATCTCTACGTGTGCAGTATAGTAAAACACTCCATTCAAATCTATACAGTTTGTAATAACTTTGCACAACCTTTGCACTCCAGTTATACGAATCAAAGTATAAAGTAGTCATAATTGCTGGCACCCCACTTTCATGAATTTGTATCTCAAATTTAGCTATATTTTCTAGCTTGCTTGAATCAAATAACTTAATTGTGAAATTGTGATGGTTTGACAGCATGATTGGTGCCATGACATGACTTGTACAGTGAGTGAATAAGGCTGACACTTGGGAATTCGCACAATAAAATATTAAACTGTTTCCGTATAGCTCAAATCCCAAATGGTAAATATCTTGAGTTAAAACTGGATAGTGAGTACCACCTGCATTCCATAACAAGTTGTGAAGATAATTTTGAAAGTCTTGAAAGATAAATTTTGTTTGTTCGGTATTAAGAATAGGTCGATCTAAAGAGTCCGTTATTATTACTAGTTGAGGTAAGCGGTTTTCATAAACGTTTATAATTGCTGTGAATGCAGGGAAAAAGTTCGCTTCTTGAGTTGAGAATTGTTCGATTGGTGAATTATTTTTTATGTGAATCATCATAAATAAAAACACTGTTCTTGATGATGGTAGGAAATTTAAGTATCTGTGTTCTGTCACTTGAGGGCCAAGTAAAGCTAGTTGCTGCCATAATGCAGATTTTAATTTTATTTTGCTCACAACAACGTTGACGATTTTGGAACGTTTGTTTACGTGAAAGTTATTAAGATTGGAGTAGAAGGTTCTACTATCAAAAATTGTGAGTGTTGTTTTACAGCTTTGAGAAATATGTTCAAATGGTTGCCCTATATTTTTGTTAGTTGATAAAGTTTTGAGGTATGATGGTTGTGTATCTAATTCTAGAAATATTGAGAATCGTTCTGGAAAACTATTAAATTGGGGAAACATATTGGAAAAACAATTTGACTCTGGTTTAAATTCATTTTCGTTTGTGTTGGTTTGTAATGAACATTGAATAAAAAATAGCACACACACTAAAACTAAATTAATCATCTTTGATTGATTGATTGATTTAACTTTATTCAAGTGTTAAGGATTGGTCAGTTATAAATCACAAAATGATGTATAATTGTTCTAAATTACATAACACTATAATTTGTCATTTTAAACAACGACATTAAGCTAATATAAATTCAAATTGACAATAATAGATCCATAACTAGCAAACAGTTGTAACCAAACACTACATATACTAAGTTATATCATAGCATTTATATATTATTCTTCCGTTTATCTAATACTAAAGATTCTACTAATGTCACTAATTTTGTGATGGAGTTCGACTTACAACCACCGGTACTAATGCCTTTTTATGACGAACCGATTAACTATGGTTACTTTCATCCACCGGAACTTCAAATTGAAGTACAAATATCTTCATTCGGATTACAGACCATCCTTGAAGTACCGGAAGAATATTTTAATGATGACGACTCAAATGAGAAAAACGATGTACAAATTACTAATTGTAATGATAAACAATTAATGGGCAAAGGATTAAAGTTCGCCCACATCAACATCAACGGAATCAAATCCAAATGGGAGGAAATTCAAGCCATACTAAACTCTGAAAGGAATTTAGTGTTTCTTGGAGTAACCGAATCGAAACTTGATCCAGATCGTGACATTTCTTCAATGTTTAACATTAAAAACTATAATTTGTATAGATCTGATAGGCTTACGAAGGAAGGAGGAGGAACAATGATTTATATACATGATAATTGGAACACTGAACAATGTGATATAAAGTGTTACTTACCTCCATTAGTAGAATGTAATGTGTTTAGAATTTCGAACACAGGTGTCAGTGAAAAAATAGTATGTATTCTATACATCCCACCTGACATACCAAAGGACAATGTAATAGTATTTTTAAGGGAGCTATTTAGTTACCTACGTTCGTTCGAAAAAGAAGTAATTGTTATGGGCGATATTAATATTGACTATTTGGCAAAAAGTAGGATATCAGCCGACCTAAAACGATTACTGTCAGAATATAATCTGTGTCAAATGATTCAAACTCCAACACGAATTGCAACACGCAGTGAAAAAAGCGAAGGAGTAACTAGACAAATTACTAGTGCATCATTAATTGACCACATCTACACAAGCATACCAAAAGAGAATCTGACCTCTAATAATATACCATTTGGTGGATCTGATCATCATTTGGTATACTTAGTATTCAAAAAACAGAAATTATTTGTGGACCGTAAAGTTCTCGAGTTCAGGTGCTTTCGAAAAATTAACGGTGAAAGTTTCCAAATTGACATCAAAAAGGTTGACTGGTCATTTTTAAGTGACCCTCGAGGAGTTAACGATAGTGTAAGAAAATTTGAAAATGCAATTTTAAATGTTTTAGACCAACATGCACCATTAAAAAGAAAGGCTATTAAAGGTACTAATGTACCATGGTTTAATAATGACATTTTTCAAATGTGCAAAGAACGGGATGCAGCAAAAAAATTAGCTTGCAAAAATCAAACAGAATTTAATTGGAAATGTTATACTAGATTACGCAATGCAGTCAATTCTAAGCTTCGAAGTGCAAAGCGTGAATATTTTAGGAAAAAGTTTTCAAGTGTAAGTGACTCTACATCTATCTGGGCTTTAATGGACGAACTTATTAGTTTTAAATTAAAGAAATCGATCCCACTTAGAAAAATAATAACACCTGAAGGTAATGTGCTTGACTCGAATGAAGACATATGTGAACAGTTTTCTAAAGAATTTATTGTAAATGCAGTGGAGTGTGATATCACAAATATGAAGGATGAAGTTAACAGTTACTGTAACAACTTTGTAACTGATCCAGAGAA
>JAQFZH010001675.1:0-19943 GCA_034695485.1 Entomobrya nivalis
AGCCCAAATGCCACAAGGCCCAAGCACGAGTACCAAGGGCTCAGCCCAAAAGCCGCAAGGCCCAAACACGAGTACCTAGGGCTAAGCCCAAATGCCACAAGGCCCAAAATGCAAGAGTCCCTTGGTCGCCATCCCAGCACGAGTCCCTTGAGCACACCCGGAGACAGACGGGAAAGACGCGAATACGAGTGCCTTGGGAGTACCCCATTTCCAATTTCGGACAAGACCCAAGTCCTTTGATGGCCGCTCATTGCGGACGAGAACTTGGATGGAGCCTATCATGGTAAAGACCCTATCATGGATGTGAAGAATTTCGGAACACGTGTTCTTGTTTGGTACCATTTTAATGATTTCACTTTCAGCCTAACACGCTTGCAGGGCGTCCCCCAAGACTATAACATTAGTGCCGGGGACGCAGCTCAACCTGAACAATGCCTAATTGCATTATGCGCAGCTCAACAGTGCTTATGGAGCTTGAAGCAGTATGACACTCGAGCTCGGGCCTTGTCCGTCGTGGGCTGCGCCCCAGGCACTCGAGCTCGGGCCTTGTCCGTCGTGGGCTGCGCCCCAGGCACTCGTGCTCGGGCCTTGTCCGTCGTGGGCTGCTGCTTGTTCCTCCATAAAAAATAAATTCTTAAATCACGATTATTTCGCTTTACAGAGAAGGTTTTTATTGTTGCTAATAATTTTGTTGGTAAATATTGAACGTTAATGCATGATTTCTTTTCACATTTAGTTGAGAACTTGACCAATAATATTGAGGATAGCAGTAGTAGCGTCCTTAAAAACAGTGCAACTAGTGTGCAGTCAGAGAAAAGTGGAGTTTTGACAGATTCCAGCCTTGCTTCATCTTCATCATCCATCCCACGATGACGCGACAGAAATGATGATAACTTCGCCTGTCATTGATATAACAAGTGATGAAAATGGAATTCCTACGCTACTTCTTCAAATTATCCACGAATCAAGCCACCCTGGAATAGGTACAGACGAGGAAACCGAATAGGATGGCAATGACATGCCAACTTTAATTGTTCAAAGTTTATTAAAAGATAATGTGAGCTGTTTTTATCATGTGATAGAACACACTATCATGTGATGGAGGATGAGGTGGAGGGGACAATTGTCTGGATGTATAGAGCCCCTATGGAATTGTATGCTAAATTTATATATTAAGTATTACATTTATCGAGACCAATTATAGATCACAAGCATTTTGTTTTCAAATTGAATATACATATTATACCCTTCTTAAATTTTTAATTAGTTTTAAAGTAAGCTAATACAGTTAACAAAGTAGTCAATTAAAATTTGACATTTAAGTTATTTCTTAATTTTAACGTGTTTGCTTCTTCAAGCCTTTCTTTACAATAGCTTTAAGAAAAGTTTTCCTGCCATCCATCACCTTAGCTTTCGATTTTTTAACTTTGTAGGCCTTTTTATGTGCAGCGTGTATTTTTCTTAGGGTGGATACCTTTACCTTGTGAACACTATGGACCTTGTGGCTCGAAGCAGCTCCGACAGTGCAGTTAGCCTCATCAGATCCTAAAATATTTAAAAAAAAACATTTCAAGTTCGTTCAAAAATAGAAATGCATAATTTTATTAGCTTAACGTTTATTACCATCAGCACAATCCCAGATTCCTTCTGGATCACAAATATATTCTGGTGGAATACAGGTACCTGGAGAACCTTCAATTGGAGAAGAGGGGCACCTTACTTCATTATCAGCACAAGGGCACTTTTCCTCCGTCTCGTCACTCCAGTCACCACAGTCATTATCCCCATCACAAATGTAATCTTCATAAATGCAGTCACCGTTGGGGCACTGCCACTATATAATAAATTTTATCGATTTATCGATTAGTCAAAATATTTGTAATTAAATACGATATACATTCAAGCGGAACTATAAATAAGCTTACTTTTCCCTTTGGACATGGCGGACATTCTTCAGGTTCATCACTTCCATCACCACAGTCGTTGTCCCCATCACAGATATACGATTCTGGTACGCAGTATCCATTGTCACATTGCCACTAAATATTTTATATTCAGTAAATATTTAATTTTAATGTGTGAAATTAGATGGGTAGTTAACTTACATAGCCGTCAGGACATGGTGTGCAGTTTTCAGGCTCATCACTTCTGTCACCACAGTCGTCATTTCCATCACAGTAGGATGTGTCAGGAATACAGTTGTCATTGGCGCATGTGTACTGTATTTTTTTACAAATCGTTAAACTTTTATCTAAAAATTAATAATGATAATTAAAATATTTAGTTTAAATGTTACCTCGTCTGGAAAACACATTTGTCCATATGCAGCTCCTAAAATGGCAAAAGTGCCAACTAAAATCAAAGTAGACTTCATTTTTTTCAGACCAGCTTAGTGGTGGACCTGTAAAACAAACTATGTTGAACTATTTTAATGTCGATGAGCTATTTGGCTTTAAATACTGGTCTGATCACGTGTTGTTGATAACCGTGATGTTAATTTAAATTTGTACTTATCCCAATTTCTAATCAATTATCAATGACAACGTTATGAGGAATTTCCCAGTGATACTGTAATCGAAGCTTGTTTTAAAACGTGTCTTTGGATGTTGGATATTTTTCTGTTGACTGGAATATTTCACAACTTTTTAAATTGATACACGTGAACATGTAAAACGTGATAAGAAATTGAAGTAATTAATGAGAAATATACAAATAGTTTGCCCAAAAATCAACAAACTCATATTGGAATGCTTACACTGAATTGATAAAAAAAAATCGCCGACAAAGACAAGCAATCAATTACAATGCTAAGTTTATAAATTAAAGTACATAAATGACAAACTTGAAATTCCAATTATTTGTTCATTTCGTTTCTTCACGAATTTCCAATCTTGATGACTAAATTGATCTGAATTGATGAGTGCGTTATATGGGTTGGGTCACGATAAAAGAGTGGAGTACTTCATAATATACATTGGTTTGATCGAACACATAAAGTTGAAATTATTTAATCAACCAATTTTAAGTGTCGTATAATAACTATACAAATGGGACTTATGGGATCAATTCCAATCGCTGATAACCTTAAATCTTCCTCCTCCCCTGGAGGCTATGGTTAATATATACATTTATAGGAGCTTCAGCGTCATTCAAAAAAATAATTACAAAATGGCAAAAAAAAACATGTGGGTAGGTTGATCATAGAATTCGATTAGATAACTTTTGCTACACGCATCATTTGGAAATTCCAAATCTCATTACATAAATTGATTGAAATAGGGAGCAAGGCAAAAAAAATAAAAAAAAATTAGGTTAAGATGTTAATTTTATCGCATATACAATTTCACATATATTAATGACATGCAATTGTACGTACTTTTGGGAAATCATATTTTTCATTCCAAAATCAAAATTTCCTGTTATTCAACTTGTTTTGTCTTCATTGATATTGGTATTGCTGGGCTTGAGGTTGCTGCTAGTACTGATACAGGGCTTACTGTTGATATTGAGAAGGCCACTAGTCTTGCTGGTACTGAGTGCTCGTATAAGCCATTGGAACTGGATTTCCTCTACCCATCATCATTGGAGCTCTTTCGCCAACTTTATGCAACTCCTTAACAAAGCTATGAACAATATAGAGGCACACACAGTGGATGATGAAGGTGACAAGATCGTACCCCCCAAATCCAACTTGATTCCCAGCAACATTCACGCTACCGCTGATGAAGCAAAAGATGAGTAGAAATATGTGGTAGCATCGCCAGCACGTTGCCTTCTCTATTGCATGGATATGATGGAGTAGCCTTCAAAAAATAAAATATAAATTTGAATTAATGTTAAAACAATAAAAGAAATTCTGACAGAAGAAAAATTAAGCTTACAATATCTGTCGCGGTTAGGAGACCACAAGCGATAACAAACTCGATTATGTTAATGATAATTTCAATCACAGAAGCCTCTAAAAATATATAAATTATTGTGGGAATTTCTATTGGAACATGTCCAAATTCGATGGCGAGATCTGCAAAGATGTGCAATTTTTTAAAATTTAATTTGTATTCCTTTTTATTCTTAATTTGAATATTCTGCTGGGGAGAAGGAAGAAGCTAAACTTACAACGTCAACATAAGCCACTATTCTTGAGGTGCTGTAGTTTGGGCTTACAGTGATATATGGATTTGCTCTGCTACACTTGTATACTCTCTCTTGGCCTAAATGACTATTTTACTAGTTGTTTGTTTAAGACAAAGACACATATAATATTTATTATCTTAATACAGCCAAAAATCGTCAAAATATGTCAAATAAATGTCGATTGTGTATAGATCAAATTTGTTAAATTATGCTTTTATAAACACTTGCATGTTTAATATAGCTAGATTTATGGCAATTATTTGTGAAAGACAAAGTTACTGCTTTGTTAAAATGAAATAAATATTATGTACAAACGTATGATATGATATAGTCCCTTTTGTGGACTATGCTTATCAATGATAAAAATCCACAAAGTTCCGTTTTAAAATCGTGCACAAGCCACGTTTAATGAAATTGCAATACCATGTTATTAAAGCTATTACAGAAAACACGACAAATTTATAACTACTTTATCTATAAAAGTGCTCATATTTACATGTACGCATGACCCATTACCAATTTTATGTGGACGTTGAATGCAACAATTTGGAAATAAATTTTCCCATTCGAAAATGACTTGATAACATATAATTGGTTCTGTAAGTAAATTAGAACACATACGAGTTTAATTATAGATATTATTGGACATTGGTCTAATATTGAAGCTAAGCATATCAACTTTCAAATTTAATTTTTCTCTTTGTTTTACAGTTGGAATGTATGTCACTCGAATTTCCGAAAATATCGAATGCATGATTTTAAACATCATAATTATTTAATTATTTGCCAACATGTGCATACGACAATAGTAATTTAAAATGAATCTGTTATTTAAAGTTGAGCATTTATTCTGCAGACTTTAGTGAGAGAAAAGAACTGCTTGGCATTGTTTTTTCTTAAATTCCTACATTAGAAAACTAACCTTGTTTCAATTCGAAAATTTATTTCACATTTATCATCATGATAACCCCAAAGATAAAACGAATTCTCCATTACCGTATGAACTTCATGCGTTACATTTGCTTCGCCGGTGATTTCGGTTGGGATCCCGTTCTCCAAGAACTTACCCCGCCCAGTAATTATCTGCATTGGAATGCTCGTTTGCTTTTAAAAGGAAGTGACTTCTTTCTTTATTACTACACAGTGTACTTACTCCTCAAGCTCAACGACGTTCCCCAAATGATAGAAAACGCTACACTAAACGGTGACATTCGATTTACTTCGTATCTATTCGCTTGGGTAGAAAACTCTCTTTTCTTAATTCTTATTCTAATTGCCTATCAAATTCGTCGTCAAGTTCCACAAATCGTTTATCTCACCAACCAAATGATACGATATTCAAAAGTACTTGATACCTATCTTCATGTTCCATCAACCAAACAAAAGAAATACAACGATAACCTTCGACACGGTGAATACCTATTACTTTGCATGGCTATACCCTGCTACATTCTTCCCCCATTATGTGGATTTTTTCTTATGTATGCCGAATTCGAACCAGCTCACAAGTTGGCCGAAGAATTTTTTGAAATTAAATTTGAATTTAGTTTTAAGTTCATTCCGATGAGTTTATTGGCAACTTGGGGGCTTTCAAATGTGGCGAATATTTTATTCAATGGGATGATGCCTGGTGTGCTCTACATTATATTTTCGACTTCATATCTATCTTATCTTTTACCAGAATCTGTACAAGTACAAAAACCGGATGTAAATTGTCCATTATATTTACAATACAAAGTGAAAACTCAACTTTTTGGGGTGATTTCAGACACTGAAGTTATATCCAGGTATAGAGCTCAACAAGTTGTGAATCTTCTGCTAAACCAGATCTATGCTTCGCATTGCATTTCAATGCATCATGTTATATGTCTAGTTGTATTTGTAGGGTTATCTTTTACATTACTTAGTGTACAGAACGTGATGACAACTGTGGGACTACATAATTTTGTATTACTTTTTGGATGCATTTGCTGTGTGATTGGACTGCAGTTCATAGAGTGCGTTAAGTTGGGACAGATTTACGATATTTCGGAAACTTTTGTGAAGAAAGGAAAGAAACTAGTGAAGAGAAATACAATGTTTTATAAGTTTCTAGAAAGTTGTCGGGCTTTGGAAGTTCAAACAGCTTATCCCTATTTTACTGTGAGGAGGAAAACGTTTGCAGAGTTTTTAAGCCAGGGAATTAGCTTTATTATAACCTTGTTAACTATCTAGTGTAGTAGTTTATTCGTGGCTGTCTCTTAAATTCTTTTTAAAACACTTAGCCGTTTTTGTAATACACTGAAAAACATTTAATCAGCATTTTTAATTGCGACAGAAAATAAATAGTTCGTTTTTATTTTATCATGTTGTTACTCTCCTTTAAAGGTAAACGATATTATCAAATACTGTTTATACTTCACTGGCTGACGGCAAACCATAAAATACATCAAAAGAACTCTGATTTAAGTATTTTTAAAGAATCATGTAATATTAAGTCGTGTCTTCTATTATGCAAATAGCTACGTTTACATATAAGTTTATCCATACTGTTCTTTAATGTATTGTAAATACTTGTAAGCATACAGTTCTAGCTACGTTGGAATATATTGTAGCATAAGAACTTGCTTTGTTGGGTTTGTTGGCTTTTGTATTGATTTTTTTTGGCTTTCCGAGTAAACTTTACAAATTACTTGGAAAACGTTTTCATGTAAAATTTGAAAAATGACTCAATTCTTATCGTTAAGTATTTGTAAAGGTTTAGTTTTTAAGGTTCGATAAATTAATTAATTTGACTGGTTTTAATTCTAACATTATCCGTAGGACTTTTTAAATTTTTTATCTGCACTTTATTATCAATTTATTACGTAGATTAATCGAAGATGAAGCCGTAGTTAAGCATTTAGTTTGTTTGGCTGTCGGTCTGGCTGTCTCTCTGTTAACGCTCTATCTTCAACCGATTCTCTTCAAACGCAGTACACAAACTCCACATGTGAAGACCTATATTGCTAGAGATTTTCAGCTTCCGACGTCAAACCCCTGGGGATAGGAATGGGTCGAATTTCACATGTCCAATGTTGGATGTTGCATTATGGGCAAAAATATTTCACTGCATATTTCGATAGAGGGTCCAAAGTAGATCAACTTTTCATAAGTTTTACTCATTTCCGTATGTTCTTCATAATTTATTATGACTTGTTATTTGATGCTTTTGCTTGACAATGACAAATTATATTCAAAATCATGAAATTCGAACATTGAGTATTGATGAAGTTGATTCTTTCGAAATAGTTTTTATTTTAATATATAACGCATTACAAGAACTGTCAAATAAATTTTTCATACCTTTTTACACTGTCAAGAAAGCAAACAAACAAAGGCTAAGAGTAAATATTATATATTTAGCGTTTATTGGCTGATTTATTCACTTATTAAATTCACTTCACTTACAAATTATCGTCTATCCATTTAATAATAAAACGAAATACAAGGGCAAACATTTAAAATAATACGAAATACAATACCAGATAAACGTCCTTAACGTAACTCTACTATACTTTTCTGAAAAAGTGACTAATTTACTAATTTTATTGAAAATTTAATTTTACGCTATATTTTTTTACATTTGTGTCATATGGTTCTTTTTCTTTAAACAAGGTTTTCTTAAAAATTACAAAGTCTTATGAATAAAATCTATGAAATTTACAATTCAGTACACTATTTTTGAATTTAACACGAATAACTTGTTTAATTTCTGCTACTTCTATTTTAGTAACTACTTTTCTATTTATTAATAATATGAAACCAACAAGTTATATTTCTAGATAAATAACTTGCTTTATGACAATACTTTGTTTTAACAACACATATTTTTAGCCTCATTCTTAAAAAATTTACCCAAAACGTCGTACAGAAATTTAAATATATTCAGTCAACACGGTAATCAAAAATTGGTACAAGTGATCATTAATCATATTTAAATATTGCCATTTAAATCATTCAAATAAAAATATTATTTTCATTCGAGACATTAAGCTAAAACAAAAAAATATCCTAAATATTTAGCTCGACTTCAATGTCTTCTAAGAGTGCTTGTCCTCCTCTTTTTTTCCATTCTTGCCTCAAATGCATATAATCTCTTGACTCGGTGGAAAAAGGAAAATAATTTTGCCCCCAAACTTGAAGTTTTTCCAACTTTGGAAATAATTCCCAGATATTTGATTCATATAATGTTTCCTCAAACCCAACAATTGCAATTATCTGATTAGTATTCCGACGTTTTCTATACTCCTGTTCTTCTGTTCTACCTGCATAGTATAGCAAGCCCAACTCTACAATTTCTAGCTTATTTTTCATCGGTAAAATAAAATCAATTGGTGTCTCATTGCCAAACAAAAGCTTGCACCGTTTCAAGTTCGGTAAATCTAGATCAATGATTTCCTTCAATCTTAATCTATCCTGCTTTGTCCTTGCCTTTGGCAAGTTAATCATCAAATTCGTAAGACTATCAGCCCAATAATTGTTAATTAATTTAAATATGATCGACCAAGGAATAAAAATTTCTCCAATTTTAGCGTCCAAGTACAATTTTTCCAGTTTCCATTCCACCTTCTGATCCCTCAATTTTCTAAGTTCTTCAAAGGAATAAATTTGAACGGAGAGCTGTCTCAAATTTGTCATTTTAACAGAATAAATGTTATAACCATCCTCTCCCTTTTTTCTTTCGATCTCCAACAATTCTAATCTTTTCTCGTTACTTTGAACAAGATCATTAAATATGGGAGCTGGTACATTACAAGTCATAAGGAACTTCAAGTTTCCCAGTTTTGGCCAAGGGCTTCTCCCAATTTCTCTTTTGAGCTGGGTGAGCTCTCCCCTTGTAGGATTTTGAAAGTCGGGTATCTGCATTTTATATGATAACTTGAAAACTTTTAAATTTGGCATTAAAATCAACCACAGTTTAATCTGCCTATAGTACTCTACCCTCGACGGGAATTTATCTCGAATATTCACTTCGCAATACCATAGATGCTTTCCATAATTTTCCAAAATGGTTGCTATGGCATTATAAAACCTGTAGTCCGCTTGGCAAATAGGTGCGTTATGATACTGAATCGTTTGCTCACCTGGGCTACCTTCACTAATTGATATTGATCTTCCAATAAACGGATTTTTGGTGAAATGAGTTTTGTCGTAATGTTCAATAAATTTAAGTGCATATTTGTACTCCCAACATGTATAACTTTCCTTGAACCTGTCCACTTTTTCTTCAAATGAATCATCTTGAGGAAGCTCGTACGGTTTATTCTCGTAAAAATCATTTTCCATTTTGTAGTGACTGTCCAGAGTTTGGTAATATTGGTCAATTGTCTCGCACCAAGTTTTACAAATCCTTCTAATTTTCAGAATGGGAGCTTGTTTGCTAGGTAATACTTTTCCTTCAGGAATATCTGAACCTGTGCTCTCTGATATATTATTTGTAGCCGTAACTGGACGCCCGTTTTCTATGTACTCTTTCTCGACTGAGTTGATGTATTTCGGAAGCAGATGTGAAAATACTTTGGGAGATAGAAAGGTTGTCCTTTTATTTTCGAGTATAAGTCGAAAGTACTCCGAAGAGTTGATACTGTTCTCCAGGTCATCATAACATTTTATCTCGGCAAACTTATCAAACATTTTTACCCAAATCTGAAATAAGAATATTGTTTAAATTTTTTAGGTTTTACGTAGAATAAATTAATGTATATGTAAATATATATATATATACATATATATATATATATCGTATTATTATGTTTATTTACATGTATGTATATATGTGTATATTTACGTATATGTACATGTATATGTATGTACTTAAGTATGCATATAGCTTAAATTTCGGTAGTTATTAAATGTTTAAAGAAACTAATAATTTATTTAATAAAGCTACTAATAAAAAACACACTACTTACTTCTTGCGGAATTATGTCCAACAGTAATTTGGAGTCTTGCTCCATCGTTTGTATTTATTTGATCAGTTAACTCAATTCCCACCTATACTTTTAAATATTTAGTGTTATCTTACTGCTACCGCTCATAAATTGAATTGTGAGCGCGTATTTTAATAATTAAAAATTTACTAATATATTTCACAACACTCAAGGGAATAAACAAAAAAATTGTGTACATATATGACCGTATGTATATGTGTAGTGCAAGAACAGGAAAACAAGCCTGATGACAACTACCTTACACTGTTTTGTAGACTGATTGTGAGTAAAATGAGTGATATAGATACATGTACATGCCAACGAGGAACAGAAATTGGGAAGAGTAAAGAGACGTAGTTCTTTACTGAGCTTGTGCTTTTCATAATTAGTAACTTGCTATGCTATACTAAAGTGTGCTGTGCAAAAGTCATAAGATTGTAAAATTATTGGAGTTTTTTTGCACATGCCTTTTTTGACGGCATCTGTATTGATTTTTTTATTATAAAGCTTGATAAAGGATAATTTGCTTTGGAAGTGAAAGGAGAAAGATACTAAGGAACGTTTATTGTTGTTGTACATATGTATGTTAAATATTTGTCATATGATATGTGATTCGAAAGCACTTTTCATTGGCAGCAACAAAGACCATTAGTAGCGTAGTTATTAGTTGCATTGTTTCAGCTACGTCGTTATGATCGGTCATACAGCAGGTTTATTTGTATTTTATTCAAGCATTTGTTTATTTGAGAGAAACCTATAAACGAGGAAATATATATGCAGATGCACTTTTAAATGACACTTAAATTACATATATATATACATATATATTTATTTTTGTTCTTGATTTACATATTGATTTAAGGGAAAATAATTGTCATCCGTCTAAAATAGCCGGGTTTGTCCCCTTTTTCATCGAAATCAGTCCCCCAAAAATTAATTACATGCCTTGGTTTGTTATCAATTATTTAATGCACAAACACCATCTCCTCATCAAAATTTACAATATTAAACAAATAAGTTAGTCCATGTTTCATTCCCAATCCTCCAGTAGTAGCCTTAGCCGGTGAAACTAACTTATCTAGCGTAGTATGAAAATATAATTAAAAAAACTCTGTGGTAATTCATTAATCGACCGATCTGTGGTTCTTGTTACCCAAGACGTTTATTGGTAAAACAAAAATTCCTTTTGGCCTTTTACCTCAATTTTGAAGGATATTCTCTTCCAAAGTAATATAGTAATATAATAAAGTAAAAGCAAAGTAATATTCTATACGTTCACCGTGTTTTAGCACACGCGTGTCTTCACGCTACCACTTACGCTCTAAGGTTTCTTCTGATATGTCAATTTCCTTCAATTTCAAACGCCTGCTTCCTTTTAAAATAACACAATCACAACTGGAATCTGAATTACTGTATGCCATTTTTTTAAAGTAGATGCTGACTATTTCTCTTTACGGTACCTTTGCTGGATAACAACTGAGAGGACTAACATAAGAATTAAACTTGTCCCATAAAAATACATATAAGCAAACAAATTATGTGTGTAGATATATGCACACTTAGTTTGCATACAGTGCATTCATACAACACGAAAAATACTAAGTAAAGCTAGTACTTTATGAAAAAAAAATTATGGGACAAACAATGGTATGGAATTGAATTGGTTGGAGATTAACGAAGGTAAATTTGATACTCAACCAGGTCAAAAAGGGGACAAACAAGTTGTATGCCTTGATTTAATTAATTTCCTCATTAATTTCGCATTGTTTTTTAACAATAGATGTAAGGTTTAAGATCATAATAAATACTAAGAATTTAACAAAGTTTCCGAATTTAAACATTATTACCGAGAATTCGTTGCAAATTTGTAAACTTTTTTTGTGTTAGTATATAATCGAGCAAATGCTTTTTCATTTCTAATTAAAAACTGTTTATATAATTTTGTAGCAAGCTGTATTGTTCAAGTGATAGATCGAGTCCCCAGCAGAATGTCTTTTGTTGTATTTTAGGTAATTTATTGAATATTAATATGAAGCAAGTCAACAATTTTCACAGGAGGGTTATGAACATATGACTCAAATGTAACCCCATTATTAGTTACTTTGTTTGAATAAATGTCATTAGTACACTACTTAATCGTTAGAGTCACGCAATGCGTTGAAGTTTTTATAGTAAGTTTTAGAAAAGAATCGGTAAAATTAAAAATAAATCCCAAGAAAGTTAGAAATCCCAGGAAATAAAGTAAACCATATTAGCCCAAAATGAAATCTTTTAAAATGGCCACTGAAGATTGGCCATTCACTATGATATCAGTTCTCTTGTTGTGACTTTAGAAAAAGTTATACGTTTTGCTGAAAGGAAGGGGTGTCGTAGTGTTCAAAGTCGAACTATAGATACAATCAATCGATCAAATTTGTTTAACCTTTTGCTGGGACATATAAAATGGTTAGTGATCATTATTGAAGTTCGTTGTCCTAATTTTTGCAAAAAAATAATCAATAGAGAATTTTTCGTAAGAATATTACATCAATAGCATATAAAATTTATTTAACAAAATTGTATTCGATTAAACGATATAAAATACTTATCGTTCCTTTAAATCGCGAGTAAAGAATTAATAAATTCCTTTAAAGAGTTTTACACATACAACTTCTTTCACTGTAAAACCAGTACACTATATCTTATGGTTTGTAAACAATAAAGCCTAGTATGAAAGTAGCTAAATTAATTATTCAAGAGTTCAGTAGTATAAATATGTAGTATTAACATGAAGCAAAGAACATTGTTACTTATATAGGATGTCTAGTATAGTATTTTTTTAAATCAGGATTTATTTCATTTTTTTAAGACTTTGCGTACTTAATTTTTGTTAAGTTATATCAACAAAGGTACTATGATGAGAATAACATACGACAAAGCAATAGGCCAGTGCACCTCACTGCACGGCAAATTGAACACAGAGCAGATAGATGGCACTACTATCCAGCTTGCTTTAGGCCAATGAGAAGAAGATAAAGCGGAGCAGATAGGCTCGCTGCACACGAGGAGTGAGCACGGGACAGAAGGCGTGGGAAAGTTGCAACTCCATCCAAGCTTTTATGAGAAGGCCACGAGGGAGAGAAGAGGAGGTCGCTGGGCTGCTGGGGTAAAAGCTTGGATGGACCTGCAACTTTCCCACGACCTTTCCACTACACGCTCAGTGAGACCTATCCATGCTCTTATCCTCAATGCTTGCTTATGGGCATTTGCATAGGGATGAGGATGATTGATGATGTGCATTGTGCAGCTAGGGCAAAAGGGAAGCAATAACAAGTGTGCTTAATTTATAGCTCATTAATTAGTGTGGGGGGACAAGGAGAATGGAATAAATGTTGAAATAGTTCCACTTTATTAAACTATTACATCACCACAATTAGTACACTGGCTAATTAAAAGTTTGTGTCACTAAAAGGGTAAAGTGGGAAGCAGCCCAAAGACGAAAAGGCCCAAGCACGAATTCCTGGGGAGCAGCCCAAAGACGAGAAGGCCCAAGCACGAATTCCTGGGGAGCAGCCCAAAGACGAGAAGGCCCAAGCACGAATTCCTGGGGAGCAGCCCTAAGACGAGAAGGCCCAAGCACGAATTCCTGGGGAGCAGCCCAAAGACGAGAAGGCCCAAGCACGAATTCCTGGGGAGCAGCCCAAAGACGAGAAGGCCCAAGCACGAATTCCTGGGGAGCAGCCCAACGAGTCCGCAAGTTAGAGTCCCCTAGAATTAGCTATAGCAATTAAATGTGTATTTTGGATTTGAAGTTCCACCATTCACTTCATTCTCCATCGATGAATCTTCTATGAGATGTTAACTGGGGCTCATAATATTTCTTTGAAGAACTTTGAACCACTTAAGTTGGAATGTAATTGCCATCAAATTCGGGTTCCTCGTGTGAGGTAGATTCGTTGATAGTTTGAGGAAGTAGCGTAGGAATTTCATCTCCATCCTTCTCGTTAGCCATCACAAGGGATGAGGGTATCATTTCCGCGGTGTCGTCCTGGCCTGTTGAAGTACAGTTGGAATGTGTCACAAACCCACTTTCCTACTGACTTGTCACTGGTTGCACTGGTGTTAAGGGTGGTACTACTGCTACCCTTGCCATTCTTGTTACAAGTCTTCAACTTGTGTAAAAATCTGATTTGGCAAATTATTATTTTACAAACAAAGTGTTCTTGCATGCTCGTGCCTTGTCTATCGTTGGATGCGCCCCAAGAACTCGTGCTTGGGCCTTGTCCTTCGTGGGCTGTCCCCCAAGAACTCGTGCTCGGGCCTTGTCCGTCGTGGGCTGTACCCCAAGAACTCGTGCTCGGGCCTTGTCCGTCGTGGGCTGTTCCCCAAGAACTCGTGCTCGGGCCTTGTCCGTCGTGGGCTGTACAGGGCCATAGTACACAAGACCAATGGAAATATCAATGGAGGAAGAAGATGAGAAATAAAGCAAATGCTAGTCATGCAGACCTACCCGAGGATTGCTGCCGTCGCTGTCCTATCCTCGACTGAGCATGACCACTAATGCAATGGCCACTATTAAAGGGAGTGCCACTATTAAAGGGAGTGCCACTGCCTGTGGTTCCTCTTTAGAAGAAAACGTGATCGAATCGAGGTTAGTTAGCTTTTTAGAAAATGTTTTCACTATCGATAATAATTTTGTTTGGTAATTTAATATATTCAATATTTAGTTGGAGACCAATAATAATGAGGATCGCAGTAGAAGCTGCCTTAAAACCAGTGAAACAAGTGTGACGTCACAGAAAACTGGGTTTTTTTATTATTATCCCAGTATGGCGCGGCAGAAACTAAGGTACCTCCATCACCTCTCATGGCTAACGAGAATTTCTATGCCTTTTCTTCAAAGTATCGATATGTTGATTCAAATAATTATGTTTCACGATTTGCACCCTAATTATTTATTTATTTCCCTCCTCATAATTGTTCATTTTCCTCTTAACTATTAACTTCCAATCATTCTGTTGTAGTCTCTACGGGTAAAATAAATTCGTGGCAATGCGAATATGCTATGATATACTTACAATCAATTATAAGTAATTCAATAATAATTCAAAGTATTTCGTTGTTTACAAACATTTATAATTGATGGGGTCATATTAGTACGCTGTCTTGCCATTGCTTGTAATAAAGGCTTTAAATAAATGACTCACGATGTTGAATTCTCGTTAGCAAATAAATACTATAAACTATATGCAACTTTATCAATTAGCTGTTGTACATGTGACTGAAGTTGTGTTAATACCTATCAAACTTTCCAATGTAATATGCCTGTTTGTAAACTCAACTATTCGTTCGCTGTTTTTCTGCGTACGCTTGCCCCTGTTTGCCTATGTCCTTCTTTAATTCATCTGTGATTTCTATTTACTCCCAAATCAGACGACTTCTTCCTTTTAAGATAACACGTTCATTGTCGGAATCTGGCCCACTGCCTGTCATCATAACATTGCCTTCTCTGTTTCACCTCAAAATTACAGTCAAATCGGTATGATTGCTGGAGTTCAGCTAAAGTGATTAAGTAGTCAAGGAGAGCATGCCAATGAAACCTTTACTATAATTTCTTCAAAGCTACAAAAATATGAGGTGTAATGCGTTGCTGAGTACAAAATAGGCTTACATGACTTTTTTAAAAACATATCAAAGCTAACTTCTATTGCAAAAATAATTAAGAGGTAAAAAATAGAGATAAAATTTATGGTGCAGAACGTGCGGAATAATTATTTCGAAGGAGGATTTTTGATGCTATTGTGGATTGTCAAAATGCCAAAAAAGGGTGCAAAAGAGTCGTATGCCTATTTTATATGTACTCCCCAGTCGTTTCGATAAAAGCCTTTTTGGTTGGCAACGCGTACATACTAGCACTCAGCTGTTTATATGTATTTATTGAGCGCGAGAGCTAGCATGTACAGCTGGCGGTGAGCCGCGGCTTCGGCTATTGTGTCTCGGGGGTACATATATGATTGCACTGACAGGCAGACGGGAATATAATAGCTTTGCTTTCGGTAGTTAATAAATGTCTGAAGAATTAAAGATTTAAGTCAATAAAACTACTTAGAAAAAAAGTACTTACTTCTTCCGGAATTTTGTCTAATAGTAATTTAGAATCATGCTTCATCTTTTTTATTTAATCACTTAGCTCAATGTCCAGATATATTTTAAATGCTGTTTTATCTTACATATCTGTAGATAAGTTTAATAGTGAGTGCTTGTTGTAATAATTATAATTTGACTAGATATATTTACCAGATTTAAATGAATCAACAAATAAAATGTATAAATACGTACATATATAGCAGTATGTATTTATATGTATAGTGCAAAAGGAGAAAAACCTAGCTGATGACAAATACCTCAGAGTATTTTGAAGACATATGTTTCAGGTATTGGTGAAAGGTATTTTGTCTATGAGTGATATTTTTGATAAATATACATGTCTATACCAATGAGACGCCTGGAACAGTAAAAACATGTATTTTTATTATTTATAACTTGCTATCGTATACCTATCAGGCATTACTATTGTAAAATTATTTTATATCTTTAACACATGCGTTTTCGACGGCATCTGTATTGATTTTTTTAGTATAAAGCTAGTGAGTTGATATGCTTTGGAAGTGAAAGGAGAAAGCTACTAAAGAACGTTCGTTGTTGTTATGCAGATGTACCATTTGTTTGACCAATAAATCACGCTTGATTGCGTGACTGAAAGCGAAGCTCAGCTAAGTATTGATTTTATCATGTTTGTCTGTCCGTCTGTCAGTACGATAACTCAAGAATGCGCAGACCGATTTCGCTCTAATTTGTCGTGCAAGTTGCACTGTTTTTGCTACGTTGTTATGATCACTGTTACAGCGGGTTTATTTAGATTTTATTCAAGTATTCCTTTTATTTGAGAGAAACGTATAAACGAGAAAATGTGTTGATGCATTATTAAATGACACTTAATATTAATTTACAGATGTATATCTGTTGTACTTGATTTATTAAATTCAATGAATTTTGCCATTAATTGCCAAGCATTGTTTTGTGAACAATAGTTGCTAGGGTTAGGTTACTTTTTACATTAGTACTGAGAATTCTTTGCAAATTTATAATATTTTACACTTTTGCGTTAGTATATAAGCGAGCAAATGCTTTCATATTTTTATATTTAAAACATTTTTTTTTCATTTTAAAACAAGCTATTATATTTAAGTGTAAAGTTCCAGGCCCATGAAGAAAATGTTCATCTTTTGCATTGAAGTACGTTGAAATACTAATCTGTAAACAAGCCAACAGCTACCGTAGTGACAAGAATATTTGTAAATTAAAAGGAACCTTGGACAACCTTGGCTATTTTCAAAGGAGCGATATGTCCCATCATTAGTTACTTCGTTTGAATAAATACCATAACTAAACTACACAATTGTAGAGCAACGCAATGCGTTGAAGTTTTCAAAATAATTTCTAGGAAATAATAAGTAAAAATAACAAAAACTGACTTTTTTATGGATGAAATAATTTGTCATGTTTTTTTAAGTGGAATTTTCAAATATTTTCATTTTGATATTTCCCGGCATCCACTTAATGCAAGACCGAATGCTTTTATGTGTATAACATTCAATCAAGTGTACTATTGATAACAAGTGAAAAAAAATATTTATAGGTAAAAAATTTAATGAGTTCTATTAAGGGATACTAATGATTAATGAAACCAACATGTGATCAGCAGAAATCAATTTCCTGTGTCAATATTTCTCAATAATCAGTCTATGCACTTTACGTTCGTTACATTTAAAAAACAATTTAATTGTCATTCACAGACAAATGGAATTAGCATGTTATTTTTTTAGATAAGCCTACACATTTAACCTGCCGACAAAAGATGCCCATTAATGTATTGGTTTTTTTTCGGTAAAAGCTGATGTTTCTTTTATCAAACAATAATACAGATTTCCACAAAACATGACCAATCGATTCACTCAGGGCGTGTAAATGATTCAAATGAATATCCATGACGTGAATATATTTAATCTTATTTCTTACATAAGGCTTACGTCGACTTACGTAAATAATAACCCAAAGTATAAAAACTATCAGTAAGGTACACAATACCCAAATCTGTGTTCTTCGCACTCAGATTTGTGCTTCTATATTTTCAACTATGAAGAGCTTTTAAAATTTAGAAAAGCGTGTATATTTACATAATTGTTGTTGTTTACTTTACTGTATTTGAATGCTTATTTTTTCAAAAAACTATTAGTAATCTCTAGCAATCCTAAACAACATCATGTTTTTTAAAAAAATCCCTGAATTTATATTTCTCTTCGTTGTTCAAATTCTAGGACTTATAATTAGGCACCCTGGGAACCTTAATCTGCGCCGATGATCCTTACTGAACGTACGCAGTAGGTGGAAGCTTTAAATGCGAATTTTTCACGTGATATTACCCAACCTTTTAAAACAATAAATCAGTGCACGTATGGCATTAAACAAATAAGATATAGCAATCAAATCAAATGCTTTCTTATTTTATCAGCAAATAAAACATAGACATCCTTGTAATTATACAGAGGTCTAACGTTTATTGACAGTTGGTCTAAAGAGCTTGGCTATTATTGAACTTTTCCTAACTTTTCGAGTCGATATTTCGATCTGTATTAAAATTTTTAGAGTTTATTTACCCAATAAATAAAATGAAGCTGTGCATTTTCCTTGTCATATTTAGTGTTGCATTTTTAAAATTGTCTTATGCACAAACTTGTGGCAATTTTGAGGTACAAGTCGTTGTAAAAATTTAATTATGGGTGTATATATGTATATATACATTGCATAATAACGTTTATGTTAAATTTTTACAGTTTACGTGTGATAATGGAAACTGCATCTCAGCCAGCTTGGTTTGTGATGCGTTTGATGACTGTGGAGACAACAGTGATGAGCCAGGTATTGATAGCTGTCCACCTTGCGATTCTGGAGAGGTAAAATTACATTTACAGAAAAACATTTTATTTTGAATATTTAAAAGAAAACGAAGAAAAGAATAAAGAAAATAAATATATTTAAATAGTTTCAGTGCAAGAACGGGAAATGTATTCGGGACGGATGGCTTTGCGATGGTATGGACTAAATTATACATTTATGAATTATCAAAATACTTTCTTAAAAAATTGCCTAATCGATTTTAGGAAGAAATGACTGTGTAGACAATAGCGATGAAACGATAAACCCAGATGATTGTCCAGCCTGTGAACTTAATCATGTAACAAAAATGCATATATTTTTTAATAAAGATTTTGTTTTGCAAAATTTAATAATGCATTTTAATTACAGTTTAGGTGTAACAACGGAAGATGTATTGATTACTTCTTGGTGTGTAGCGGTACGTGTTTTTATTAAATACAGTTTAGAAATATAGACGAAAATTGGTAGAGGTATAGATATGTTATTTGTATATTTATACAATAGGACATAACAACTGCGGTGATGGAAGTTCGGACCGTGATGACGAGACTGGAATATGTCCGGCGTGTCCTGGAGATACTGTAAGTTTATTTTAGAAAAGAAAAATGTTTTAGTTACCTATTTTGTACATAACCTTGATTTAGACATTTTTTCTTCCCAACAGTTCCAGTGTGACTCTGGCCACTGCATCCCGAAGGAAAATATTTGCGATGGGAAAAGCGAGTGTAAAGATTTGAGTGATGAGAAGGATGAAATATGTCATATTTCGAGCACGGAGCCCGATCCCACAAGCAATCCTGATCCTACAAGTAATCCTGATCCTACAAGTAATCCTGATCCCACAAGCAATCCCGATCCCACAACTAATCCCGATCCCACTAG